>JAPMOQ010011130.1:156913-182988 GCA_026543055.1 Argiope trifasciata | reverse complement strand
TTTTTAAATCAGATAACCGAGAAAACGAACTGCTGCAAATGTCTCATACAAACGGTTTCTCTTTTGTATGTGTCCGCAAATGCCCTTTTAAATAACACCGATGAGAAAACGACTTATTGCTGACCTCACATGAATACGGCTTCTCATCTGTATATGCCCGTAAATGCACTTTTAAATGAAAGCGCTGAAAAAATTGGACTTGCTACAAATGTCACAATCAGTTACTCTTTCGTATGTGTCAGCAAATGCACTTTTAAACCATACCGCTGAGAAAATGATATACTGCAGAGCTTACATGAATACGGCTTCTCATTAGTATGTGTATTTGTATGCTCTTTTAAATTAGCTAGCCGAGAAAACGACTTGCTACAAATGTCACATGCAAACGGTTTCTCTTTTGTATGTGTCCGCAAATGCGATTTTAAAGTACACCGATGAGAAAACGACTTATTGCAAACTTCACATGAATACGGCTTCTTTTTAGTATGCGTATGTAGATGCCTTTTTAAATCAGATAACCGAGAAAACGAACTGCTGCAAATGTCACATGCAAATGGTTTTTCTTTTGTATGTGTCCGTAAATGATCTTTTAAAGTACACTGATGAGAAAAAGACTTATTGCAGATCTCACATGAATACG
This sequence comes from Argiope trifasciata, assembly GCA_026543055.1. Classification (NCBI taxonomy): domain Eukaryota; kingdom Metazoa; phylum Arthropoda; class Arachnida; order Araneae; family Araneidae; genus Argiope; species Argiope trifasciata. Next base: position 182,348 of record JAPMOQ010011130.1, on the reverse strand, counting down.
GCTTCTCCTCTGTGTGTGTCCGTAAATGTACTTTTAAATGAAATCGCTGACAAAAGGACCTACCGCAAATATCACATACAAACGGTTTTTCTTTCGTATGTATTCGCAAATGCAGTTTTAAAGCACACCGTTGAGTAAACGATTTATTGCAGAGCTCACATGAATACGGCTTCTCTTTAGTATGGGTATGTAGATGCCTTTTTAAATCAAATAGCCGAGAAAATGCTTTGGTGCAAAAGTCACATGCAAACGGTTTCTCTTTCGTATGTGTCCGCAAATGTACATTTAAAGTACGCCGATAAGAAAACAACTTATTGCAGACTTCACATGAATACGGCTTCTCTGTAGTATGCATAAGTAAACGTCCTTTTAAATTAAAAAGTAAAGAAAAAGACTTTCTACAAATGTAGCACGTAAAAAGTTTCTCTTTCGATTGTGTTTGTAAATATCTTTTCAAACTTCACTTATTAGGAAATGCTTAATTACAAATTTCGTGTCTTTGTAAAACTAGATCGTAGAGAAAACGATTTATGGCAAATGACACAGGATTCCTTCTTCATTTGTGTCAGTAAATGTGATTTGAAAGACGGCTAAACAGTAAATACGCCGTTGTAATGATAAACTAAATAAAGTTTCTCTTTCGTTGGCTTCCTTAAATGTCTTTTGAAGCCAAATAGTTGAGAAAAGTTTCATTGAATCGGTTGCATGGACAAGGCTTTTTCCGTTGCTTACTAAGAAAATGCCAATTATAAAAATTATTTTTTCAGAAAATACTTTGGTTCGAAAATTCCAAATTGGACTCTTTTTATCAATGTCAGGTATCAAGCAAAATTTTCAACAAATACGGATGGCAAATGTATCCTACATTTATAAATTAAGTGTATAAAAAGAAATACCTTTTCATTTAATTCATTGGTATATATGTCCAGCCATGAATCATAATTTTAAAAAATTATCTTTTGTGCATGTATATACAAAAATATTTACAAATATCTTCAAATAAGCAAAAATAAAAAAAAAATTTAAACTTCAAATCAAATTATTCATTTCTATTTCACAGTAAGTTAGTAGAAAAAGCTATTAAAGGTTTGTTATATGATGCAGCTATTAAAGGTTTGTTGTATGATGAAGCTATTAAAGGTTTGTTTATGATGAAGCTATTAAAGGTTTATTGTATGATGCAGTTATTAAAGGTTTGTTGAATGATGAAGTTATTAAAGGTTTGTTTATGATGCAGCAATTAAAGGTTTGTTTATGATGAAGCTATTAAAGGTTTTTTGTATGATACAGCTGGAAGGGTTTTACTTCGTCAATTTCTGTCGATAAGATTTGTTGACTTGCAGCCGTCTTCTCCGCCAGTATGAATTCCAAATTACAGCAACCGTAAAATTACTTCATAGCATATCTCTGAAATCTAAATGAAAAAAAAAATTAATTCAATAAATTTAAATTCAAATTACTGAAATATTTAACATTGCAAAATATAAGTTTAATACTTAGTATAAAATGAAATCTTAACCAATAATAAATATTAATGTGTGCGTTAATATTTATTATTAATGCACACATTAATAATTAAACAAAAACAATTTTATTAATTAAACAAAAAATAATTTTAATTCAGTAAATTTAAATTCAGAATTACTGAAATATTTAACATTGCAAAATATGTTTAATACTTAGTATAAAATGAAATCTTAACCAATCATAAATATTAATGAGTGCATTTAATTCTAATATCCAGGTGCATGAACAGCTGTTCATCACAGGTGTTCATCATGCAATTAATATATGTTACTAGTTTTTGTTACTACATCACTAAGCACACAATTCTTATGTCTAGGACTTCAAAAATAAAAAACTCTAAGCATTTATAGCCTCACTCTAAAAAGATTCACAATTTTATGTGGGGATAGAAAATGTTATGGATAGTATCACAATAGGTTATTTCATTGTTTTGAATTGTGTTCTTTTATTTAAGATACTGTTATGTTAAAACAACAATAAATTTTTTAAACTTTTTACTTTCTGAGATTTATTTAATATTATTCTTTTACTTATATATATTTCATATTTTATTGCTTATTAATATTACCTGTCACATGGTACAATAACAATTTTTTTCACAAACAAATAAATATTTCGGGGGCAGAAATACTCAAAATGAATTGAATTAAATTCTGTTATGTTATGAAATTAATTTGAATATGATATGTTAAAATTTCTTCACACAATTTTTGTTTCATCGTAAATAAGCATTAAAAAAAGTATAAAATTTCTTGTATTGAAATACAAGAAATTTTCTTAACTTATAAGTTACTTACTTTACTTACCTCTTACCTATAACTTAATCTAGAATATGTATAATTTTTACATTTTGATTTATAATAAATAAGTTAAATTTCTTGTATTGAAATACAATATAAGAAATTTAACTTATTTATTATAAATAATATTAATATAAAAATTATACTTATTTCAGATTAAGTTATAAGTAAAAGGTAAGTGACAGAGATAATTATTTCTATTTTTAACAATTTTTGAGAAAAAAAAAATCAGAAAATTTTTTTAATAAGAATCTACAATTATATTGCTTTCAGTAACAATATGTAATTTTCAAAAAAGCATTTCTCTACATATGAAATGTATTATATTTTCTATATATACAAATTCTTCAAGTATTGTGAAAGATAATATAAAATCATTTCTAATATATAACAATTTCATTCAAGATGGGAAGAACAAGAAAAAAAAAATTTCATTTTAGGAGCAAATAAATGAACATTCTACAGCTGGGATTACTTGTACTTAAAAATATATACAAATCCATTGCTACAAATCAAAAAATACCCTCATATTTATTTTAAAACTTTATAAAATTAAATTAAAGAATTTACAAGTTTTCACATCCTTATCACATTATATAAAAGGCCAATTCTATTTAATATGCAAATGTTATTTTTTATCTGAAATTTCTATGATCCTATTTAAATAGCAAGAATATCAAATGATACACTTTAAAAAAAGGAACACAAATTTACAATTCACTTAATATTTAACCATATTTCATAACCATAACCATATTTTCATAATTTTCATATAACCATATTTTCATAATTCAAAATAAATTGGCTATTTATCATTACATGGTGCATTATATTTAAATTACATTACATATGTTGGGAGAGTAAAATATCAGAAAAACAGTTATTCATTATAAAATTAATAAGCATAGTTACATAATCAAGAATATATGAACTGAATCTAGTTTTTAAATAAGCTGTACACTGCTATATAATAATTTGGTAAAATATTAAGTAGGCTAGAAAAATATCTCCAAAACAAAAATGAACTCCTTCTTTTTTTAAGGATTTGTAATTAGAAACATATGAAAAAAGAGTTGAAATATACACTTGTCTTTACTAGCATAATCTAAATAGCATTAATTAATTCATATAACACTGAATTCTGTACATTCTCATTCTCTCTCATTATATATGGGCATTATATTCATTATATAAATTGTATTCTTTATTATATCAAAATTTTATAAATTTTTAGCTGCCATAACTCAAACATGTTATTTGGACATTATCTAATTAGGTTTCCGAGGAGCAATCGCTTAAATGGAGTAGAAAAACAATCTAATTAGAAAGTAAATAAGAAATATAGTTAATTTATGTGTTAAATATAATAAGCTTCAAGGAAAGCTTCAATTAAAAACAGTATGATTTTTTTTTTTTTTTACTTTTCAAACACATTAAGGAAATAAAAGTAAAACCATAATTCATGAAATACACTTTTGAAATATATTTTTAACACTTCTCAGAAGATCTGAGAATTTGCTTATACCTATGTGAAATTTTCAATCAAATAATTTAAAACAAAGAAGCTACGGAATAAGCAGTTATATAAAAATAGTGAAAAAAGGAGAGAAAAAAAAAGATATATTTGGATTTCCATGGAAACTGTTATTAAAACAGTACTAAGGATAAGAGCCAGATACAATTACTTGTATTTAGTTAATGAAACCTAGTGTGAAAGTATATATGATTGTTCGTGGTTTTTTAATCAATGCTGCGCAGCATACTTACCATTTACATTGACAATTTATTGCAATTGTTCATGTAATCAAGTTGTAAAAAAAAAAAAAAAAATCAATTTCATTTATAGATATCATATATTATTTTTCAACAATACTAGTTGGATTTGTTATAATTTCTTAAATACATGACTATTTTTCAAAATATGAAATTTTAACAATTTATTAACAGTTTTATCAAAATTAAACTTCAATATGAGGAATAAAATCAAAAGAAATGAATGTATTTGACAATATGTTACCTTTATGAATTCCAACAAAATTTTCTTTAATTATACTGATGGTTTTCAAACTAGTGAATCATTTTTTCACTCTGTACTCAAATGATTATAACATATCTTTGTTCTTCTGTAAAGAAAATTTTAATAATATATTGCATTATTTTGATAACTAACAGTAAAGGAATATTTAATATTAATGAATATACAATATTCCTATTCAAAGAAAAATAACTCATCGATAAAAATATAATTAAAAATGTAGTAAAAGAATGGGATCAATGATTCTTGTATTGTATCTAACAAATAATTCACATCAATGTTTTAAGAATGCACTAGCATAATTTATGAATTTATACTGAAGTGGAATTTGAGGAGTCATTTTATGATATTTAAAAATTTTATATTACAAAACGTAAACAGAATTTATCTCAGAAGGAAAATATTTCACACGTACTAGCTTAAACATTTGACATGACATTAAATAAAAAATATAATGATTCACTCTATTTTTCTTGTAGTTTTTCAAAACATAAAAATTTTACTATTTATTTTATTTTACATGAATTAAATATGATAGATGTTAAACATTTATTTGCAATGTAATTAAACTGAATGTGATGTGCTATTTTGTAGCTTGTCAGCAAGGTAACCAATTTTAAAACTGCATCAAGTTCTTTTTGAACACTATAAATGATAAATTGTAATTACATGTTATAAGACCTTGATTTATTTACCTAGAAAAATTATTAAAATGGTTTTTTCTTTAACTTTAAAGCTTCATTAAACCCCCCATGTAAAAATTAGTTCTCCAATAATTTATAGAGAATGTTTCTGAAATGACATTCTTAAGAAATTTAAAAACTATACACTTTATCTCACTCATGATATTTCATCATGAAAAAATATATATAAGATGATTTACCTATCTCGTTAAAGTGAGTATTTTTTGGAGTAAAATAGTAAAACTATTTCTATTTTTAAATAATTGAATGCTCAACAGCTGACTCTCTATTAGAAATTTTGAATTATTTCATTACATTCTGTGCCATTCCATACTTTCGTTAACTTTATAGACGTGCACATACATTTTCTAGTAATGAGCGTGCATGCATACAGCTGAAATAAATTACTTACATGGAAAGAAAACAAAAAATGTATTCAAATCCGTGAAATGAATGATTAAATCAAATAAGAAAGATATCATTTGGTCAAGTGACCCAATACGAGGATCTAAATTATATGGGTAGAAATATATATAATTATTATAAATTAAACCAGGTTTGTATTCTCAAGGCAAACATTAAATATAGAGCGAAAAGTATCGAGAATGCGTTTATGAATTGAAATCGTCAAACTGTAAAATAGCAACAGAACAATCAATTTTGAAACGAATCTAGCGCATGTGTTTTCACATCTATTTTGAGCCAGACAGCCATGCGATGATAACAGTACGCACGCTAGTAAACAAATCGACAGCATGCAGGAATTCGGATATTATTTGGAATATACTTGGAAAGTTTAGTAGGAGTATTTGTAAGTTTAAATGGGAATTCATACTTTGATCTAATTTGTACAAAAGTACTTTATAAAATATTAAAAAGGTTTTATTCCATTGCAAGTAATTCTGTTGGCAATTTGTTTATAAACTTTTACTGAATGCAAATGTCGGGGTCCTCACCTCAATGTGGATGATCGCCAAAAGTCAATGCCAAGTAGTAAACAAAGCGAGCGATTACGTACGTCAGTTCAGATTGGTTTTTTTTCCTCTGAACGTTACAATTCGTCGATCACTTGTCAGACGGTTTTTCTACATTCACTTTCGAAAATAGATATTATTATTATTTTTTTCTGTCTTTGTAATCCAATCTTGTGTTTCCGATTTGGCTTAAAGTTCCCTATAACAATGATATTATTAAAAATGAATTTCGTTGTAATGCGATTTTGTGTTTCACTTTGACATAAAGTACCGTTTAGTAGTGATATTAAAAAAGAATATTAATAAAATTGAATAATAAAAGTTTTGTTTTATGCTGATTAGTTAATTAATTTCTTATGTAATAAAAATTAAAGTAAAAATTACTTTTTTTAAATATATGTTATTTTTTATGGATATCAATATTTTTTTTAATAATATTTTAAGTATTTAGTGTCGTTAATTTAGTAGCGTTCTGCTCCTAAACTTGTACTGAATAATTATCCCGTCTATTATTTTCAAACTTTTTTTTAGCTATTAATATTTTTTCTTTCAAGTTTCGGTATAAAACAGGCATTAATATTAACAAAAAAAAAGAAAAAATTGAAATTTAAAAAATATTACATGAATAAAGTACTATAAAAATGACAAAGTAAATGCAAAACTACAGGACTGTGCCTGTTTCAGTTATGTCTGTGTAATCTTTAGGCTTCCTTTGTTCATCATAATGAAATTTTTCTGCTTTTCTTTTCAGAAATTAGAAGAAAACTCGGATAAATAAAGGGGGGGGGGGTCCTAAAATTTGTCTAGTATAAAAAGTAACTAGTTACATTTTTAAATAATATTTTGATTACGTATTTTTAGGAAATTTAAAAATATCCTGTTTAAGAAAAATTATAGAAATTATTAAACAGTATCATTATTTTCTGCATATTACAACAGTTTTTATACTTATAAAAAGAAATATAAAATATACCCTTTTTACAGTCTACCCAATAATAGTCTGATGAAATCTGTTGATATAACTTTTTTTTATCAGAAGTTGGAGCCAAGAACATTTATAATTTTTGTATTAAAAAGTATTTACTTTTGTACTAAAAGTAAATACTTGTTTTTTACTTTTGTATTAAAAGTAAAACTCAAAGTATAAAACAATACATTTAAAAAAAAAAATAATTGGAAAATATTGTGAAGTATTTTCATTATCATGCAGGTATTATTAACTAGTGCAAGCATTCTTTTTGAATTGCCGGAATCATCAAAAACAAATTTATATGGCTTATAAAAGAATGGATGTTTTTGAAGATTTTTTATTTCAATTTTTGACTGTCACTTAAGGTATCCGACTACGTTCGAAAGAAAAATTTTGAAAAACTGGATTTTTTAAAATTATGGTTTTTAGATTATTTGTCATTATAATACAAAAATGATATAAAAACAAAAACATTATTTCAAAATATAATATATTTTGAGAAATACAACTGGTAGTAAATTTTAATTAAAATTAAACAAAAACGGTTAACACTCTACACAAAATGGTAATGCGTCAATCAATCCTTTTTTTCTTTGTACACAAGTTATAGAATATAATGATGAAGGAAATGAAGAAAATTGAAGAAAATATTTGAAATGCTAGAAGTGATGGATAAAAATATATGTATATATGCATTTTTTATTTCCATAAATTGACATCTTAATTTTTCTAAAAATCCCTATAAATGAAAAAAGTATTTCACCAACAATATTACTTTTGGTTCATTTCATTGCCCATATCATTTAAAATACAAAATAAAATTTTTATGTAAATACTCTTATTAGTTTTTGAGGTATCATGTTAACTGTGGAGAATTTTTATAAAAATTAAAGTGTTGAGAAAATTGAAGTTTAACTGGGAAAAATTTTATCTGAAAAATATGTGACCCTGAATGATAGGTCAGACCTTCTTTTCTCAAAAAAAGATAAACTGTTTTGGAAAGAGGAGGGTCTGAACTGCAAGAAATAACAATTAAAAAAACATTCACCGATGTGGTCGATAACCAGCGTTTTTAACGTAGTCGGATACCTCAAGGTATCCAACTACGTTCGAAGGAAAAATATTTAAAAAGTGGATTTTTAAAAAAACTATTTAAAATTGGGGTTTTTAGAGGAATTGTCATTTATAATCCAAAATACTATAAATACAACAATATAATTCGAAAGTATAATACATTTTGAGAAATAGGAAAATGTGTAGTAAATTTTAATGAAATTTATCCAAACACTCTACACAAAACTGTTATTCAGCAATCCTATTTTTATTTGTACACAAGTTATAGAATATGAAGATGAATGAAATGAACCAAAATCTAAGAAAAATGCTGATATGCAACGAAGTGATGGATAAAAACATACGTATAAATGCATTTTTTTCCCATAAATTCACAACAACTTTTCTAAAAACACCTATAAATGATAAAGTATTTCACCATTACTAAAACTTTTTGTTCATTTCATTACCCATATTATTTAAAACACGTGCTGAAATTTTTATGCAAATACCTCTTTTAGTTTTTGAGATATCATGTTAACGGCGGAGAATTTTATAAAAATGAAAATTTTGAGAAAATTGAAGCTAAAGACAAATTTTAGCTGAAAAGCACATTTTTCTTAAAATTTCCCTGGTTGATAGCTCATGCCTTCCTTTTCTTGGAAAGAGAAAGGTCTGAATTACAAGAAACAACAATTTAAAAAAATCCCCAATCGGTCGATAGCATTAAGTCGGATACCTTAATCAATAAATGAAAACATTCTCTTACAAACTTAAATAGATTGGGTGTTGTTCATTTCTAAGTAATTTCTTGTAAGACTGGAGTGCAAAAGTAATCTATGCTTATAAGAAAGCTCAATGTGTGTGTGTGTGTGCGTGTGTGTGTTGGCGCTCAACAGGCCAGACCGTTGGACCTACAGCTACCAAATTTGGTAAATGTATACCTTGGAGGTCGGGAATGTGCACCTCGGAGCCCTTTTTTTGAATTTTTAATTAGAATTAGAATTAATTTAAATTTAGGCGAAATTTCGACGTTTTCCCGCTATAACTTCCGAAAATATGATTGCACAAACACGAGTTTTACATCAATTTAAAGATTTAAAAAATTAGCTTTCTAATGGTACTAGTATTGTAATGTATAACTTAAGCCTCTATTTTTAAGGAATTTTTAAAGAAATATTTTGACCATGTTTTTTTGAGCACTTGACTGGATAAAATAAAAGAATGCCGGAAGTTCGAATAAAAAAAAACTATAATCGCAAATCAAATCTAAAGAAATACAACTTTCAGCACGGGACTGGATAAAATAACATAAATATAAAAAGTGATATTTTCTAAAAAAATAAATGCAAAGCAAAGGTTTCGTGATCGTTTGCAATATCTAAATAATTAATTCAATAAATCTTCTTTACGGTAAACCTGATCAAATTTAGAGAGGATATGCATTGGAATCCCGACTTAATGGCATATTTCTATTATCGTTTGCAATATCTGTATCATTAATTCAATAATTTTTTTTTCATTATAAAATGTGATAGTTTCTAAAAAAATAGATGCAAAGCTAAGGTTTCTATAAAATCTGCAAGAGTACGTCAAAGGGAAAAAATTAGGTTTTATCATCGTGTTGCCATCATTTTGACAGAAGTTCAAATAAAAAAAAAAACTGTCATCGCAAATTAAAAGTTAAGAAAGGCAACTTTTAGCACGTGACTGGATAAAATTAAATAAATATAAAATGTGATATTTTCTTTAAAAAATGCAAGGCAAAGGATTCTATGATACTTTGCAATATTTAAATCATTAATTGAATGAATTATCTTTATTTATACAGGATTAAATTTATACAGGATATGCATTCAAATTCCTTTCCAATGGCCAATTTGTGAAATATTATTAATAGGCATGTATATTGTTTAATACTAATAATTTTATCTAAATGAAGTAAATAATTGTATTTTATGTAGTTTGAGTCAAACAATGCATTTATGAATAATGAATATAGATTTCTTCACACTTTGCTCTGTGAGCCCTATTTTACAAAATATTTTGATTAATATTTTAAATAAAAGTTGCTACATCAATCAGTCTTCTAAATCAATAATTAAAACTGACTGATTTATAAAATTAAAGAATATTATTAGGAAAACGTGTTCTTTTAGAACTTTCCGTCCATCATCTTAAAGAAATATTAATTTCAGGCCAATCAATGCCCGGAATTGCTTCAAGGCTAATGAATATGTGATTTAATTGAAAATTTTAAAACCCATTACTTATGGTGAACCAGCTGGTCGCCAAAGGCGCCTAGTGTGAAATAAACAAAAGCAAACCTATAAGTAGTATTAGCATGGATAGTGGATAATTTTGCGTTATCGGAAAACAGATAGTGAGGGGGGGGGGGAATATCATTTGAGTACGAAAAGGAAGTTAATGTCATCTGGTAAATTAAAAGTTTATGAGCAAGTTTTTAATAACTAGTTGACTCTGAGTATTATGGAAAAAGTACAACAGGGAGGAGTTGGTTGAGTGCGCCATTTACTACATAGGCCAGTTATAAAGGAAATTAGGTCGACACAGCCTAGTTGGTAGGCCGTTGGACTCGCATCTTTTAGGTTGTGAGTTCGAATCCAGCTGGCCAAAGAATCTTCATGTGTGAGGGGATTGGTGTGCGTATTAATCTTTCATGGACACAAAGTCCTCCATGTCGAGAGTAATACCACTAGGGGTACTGGTTCAGAGGGGATTGTTCTCTGATCCAGGTGTAAATTACGATCTGTGGATGTGTGAATGAATCAAGCTTAGTAAAAAGGGTTGTAACGCGTGAGTAGCTAACTCGTGCACGTGGTCGTAGATGACACTACTGTAAAAACAAGAGACGCACAATTCAGATTAAACTGTAAGTGTGCTGGAGCGGTCTTCCTTTTTTTAATAAGACGATCCAAGTGAAAAAGAAGATGGGAATCTGGATAAAAAGCCCAATGCTAAGAATACGAATGATTTGTGCGCAAGTGCGTGAAGTAGACAAATAAATTTTCGAATAAATCCTTAAATATACTAACGAAATATTTTATTTTTGAAATGTAAGGAATGGAATAATTCAGAGTATCGATAGAATTAGTTTTCAGAATATTATTTAAAATAATAAAAAAATAAGAGAATTAAAAATAAATCCTTTTTGCGATATCGAGACTCGATGTGAGAAATAGCAAAAATCATTGAACAACCCTATCGCTCTAGCCACCAAGCCATGCATTCCTTGTGTTCTGGATCGGTCAAGACAATCCAAGTACCAAAGACTATGGGAATCTGGTCTGAAAGCCCAATGTTAAGAATATGAATGACTTGTACGCATGTGTGTTGACAATCGCAATATTTAATAAATCCCTAAACACACTAAGGAATTTTTTTTTTAATATAAGGTGTGAATTGAACAGAAAACAATTTGCGAAATAATTGTGATTTTGTCATCCAAACTGTAGGTTTGTTTCAAACAAATTGTTGCATTTTTGCATTCATTTTTCTGAAACAATAGTAAAAAGTAGTTTTCTTCGGATAGCAGTCGTCATTTTCCTGCAATTTTCTTCAATATGTTTTTTTTCTCCTTTTTAGTAGTAAACATGTTATTCGTTTCTTAAAAGCAAAGTCTATCCTTATTCCTTGTATTCTATTCCTATTTCTTAAAAATTGACCAACATTTTCAGCCTTTCTGAAATTTTATTTCTTCTATGTACACTAATGATTCTAAATAAATTTGGAAGGTTTTATTCATCAGCAATTAATCTTCTTTTCCATTATAATTTATATGCATAAAGAATGAAAATACAAGAAAAACATAAATTCTTTTTTTATGAAAGAATGCAAATGAGGCTACAAATCATAACAGAAAGAAAACAAAAAATTCACAACATCCATTCTTAAAAGAAGGTACATACATCCGTTATAGCAACGGCGGCGATGGTGCCACTGCCGATGATGGAAATATTTCACCCATCACAGCTAAATAATTATCGTCTGCCAGAAAAAAAATTGCATTTTGGAGAGTATTTTTTAAAAATGTATTGATAGAAGAAAAGGCTTTGATAAGGTTTCATTGAACCTACATATACATATTGGAAATTTATATTTCGAACTTTCGATGTGAAATTATACTGCTTTATTAATTTATGGCTTAGTTCAGGGATGGGGAAACTTTTTCGATCGCGGGCCAAAAATCGAAAAAATAAAGTTTGGTGGGCCAAGATGAATTTTTCTAAAATTTTATAAACAATATACAATATATAATTAATATATTAATGAGATGAATGAAATTGCGATTTCATTTTTAAAAGTTCCTTATATTGAGGTTCGAAGCGAGATGTACTGATTCTAAGGAACGAGGCTAAATGCTCATCTGTCAGTCTACTTCTGAAATAATTCTTTCTAAGGTTCATAGTTAAAAACACTTGTTCACATATATAAGATGAAGCAAACATAGCACTGGTTTACTGGGCATGAGATATTAAATTTGGGAAACTTACTTTCGATAATGATTTGTAAAACTCTAACTTTGGCGTATTTAGAAACAATTGCTTGAGATGATTGTTAGATTGCAACTCAATTAATTCAAGCTGCAAATCTAACCTCACTGCTTCACAATTTACGTTGAATGGCATGGTAAAATTATCCAATTCTGCTTGAATGTATTGAATTTCCATACGTCTGCTCCACAAGAAAAATATAACGCTTGTTGGCGCCAATCTACAGCTATAACTAACAAATAACTTCCGCTTTTAACACTGTACCGATTGAAAACTGCCTGCGTTTGCTATTTCCTTCGATTTATGTTTTGCAGAACAAAAATAGAGAATGTAAACAGATTACCAGCTCTTTGAAAAAAAGGAAGAAAAAATATAATATTCAAACAAAGTAGAAAAGGAGATGGATATATAATATATGAATATTTCTTTTAATTTGCCTCTGACCGGCAAATTAAAAGTCTATCCGTGGGCCGGATAGAACCTTCCGGCGGGCAGGAGTTGGCCCGCGGGCCGTAGTTCCCCCATCCCTGGCTTAGTTGATTATTATTTTAAAATTTACATAATATTGTATTTAAAACGGAAACAATTGACGAAGATAAAATGGATATCTTTCGAATTTTCCTACTTTACAATACTGACTCTCTTTGACAAATTTGATTCAAAATATGTCACCGACAATTTCGTTGTTTGTTTTACCAAACAGGTCCATCCAGCTCTTTCGTTTCTATATTGAGGTCAGTGTAATGGTGGGTTCACATGAGACTTTTTATTGTCCGCAAACATTGTCTCTCTGCTGTCCCGGCATTGTCCCCGTGTGAACACTTGAGACAACGCGGACAACGTTTGTCCCGACGGGGCAATCATTTGCCATTGTCTTGTTGCGATCATAGGATTTTCCGGAAGTAGGCGTGATCTTCTATTGCGGGCAATAATAAGCCTCGTCTGAACCCACCTTAAAGGTGGGTTCACACGAGGCTTTTTATTGTCCGCAAACATTGTCTCTCTGCTGTTGTCCCGGCATTGTCCCCGTGTGAACACTTGAGACAACGCGGACAATGTTTGTCCCGACGGGACAATCATTTGTCATTGTCCCGTTGTGGTCACGTGATTTTCCAAAAGTAGGCGTGATCTTCTATTGCGGACAATAATAAGCCTCGTCTGAACCCACCTTAAGAACGATGCGCAAGGATTGGCAGGAGTTAGGAGCCAAGCCAATCACTATCATGGTGTGCTTTCACTGACGCCTATGAAACTGAGCCATCCTTTTTTGATGTCCCTTATGTAGAAACCCCGCTTATAACGTATTAAGTAATCACCTATGTTTGCTGAATGAATGGCAGAATAATTTTTTATTAAATTCAGCAAAGTTATTTCTAAATTTATCGCAATAATTATTTCGGGTTCGAATTTGGATAAATAGTTGCGCCATCTTTTCTAAAGGTGGCCTGCTGGGCAGCCTCCTCGTAAAAATTTATGGAAGAAGAGACCTGTACGTAAGAATCCTGGTTAATCGTTAAAAACTCGAAGTATTAATCGTTTTTCTTTTTAATGTTCATTACACGACACGGAGAGTTTCTTTTACAAAATATTCTGAATCCTATTAGTGTCTTCAATATAGCTTAACTCGAAACGTTTATGAATTGTCATTGTTTTTTGGGAATGGGTTCTCTAATATGTTTAGTATTGCTTTTTCAAGAATTGCTCATCTTTTATACAGAGTTCAATAATAATGGATAAGGTATGTTGTGTTTTCGAGTTTGCTTGGATTTATAATGATTAGTAGCTTTGTTTTTTAATAGCTTAAAGATGCGAGAAGGTGACATATTTGATAATTTTTATCGTAGAAGCTTATTATTAATATTTTATACTGAAACTTCTTATTAATCATTTATGCCTAATGCATGCAATTATTGAGCAAACCATTATTACTGAAATGTTACTATCATTTACTAATTTAGTGAAAGAAGCAATTTGAAATGTGTAAGTTTTTTTAGTTTTCTGGAAATGGCTAGAAAGCGTAGTAATTTACTGTTCAACATTTTTGTCAAACTAATTTCTGGAATTGCGAAATTCAGCAACATTTGAAAATGAATTTCCCAACATCGGCAATATTCTTCTATGTCTCAGTTCTCATAAGCAAGATTTCTTAAGGGAAAATGTCACTAGAAATGAAGATTTGATCGTGTACAAATCTTTCTAGTGACATGTATATTTATAAAAAATGTTCGTGATTATGAATATACATGCATTAAACATGCGTATAATAAAAATGTCTTGAACTTTTTTAAAAAATGGTATATTAAAAAAAATTTTAAAAGTCAGAAATCTAAATTTTCATGCAGTTGGAAAAATCTTATAAAAGTATTCGTTAGTAATTCTGTATAAAACTGCTAACGAAATTGTTAAAATTTCCCGATTTTTCCAAATTCCTGTCTTGTAGTAATTTTAATATATTTACTCTAATATTTGCCCTGTTATTTTTTACCTGAATGAAATACAATAAAATATCTAATCCCTTATTTTTAATAGTTGATTGGTTTTCTAATTTATTGCAAGAAACAACCTAATCCAGACATGTAAATGAAAAAGGAAAAATTAGTGGCTGACAGGTATGAAATGGTTACACTGAATGTTTTCAGAATTATATAAAATGAATAAATCGCACTATTTGACCTTGAAGTTATTTGTGCAATATTCCAGAACTTAAGAATTACTTATTGCTTCCCAGATATTTTCTTTTAACAAAAATAAAGGTCTAATGTAAATAAAATTAATATTAAGTTATTTTGAAATAAGATTTGTGAAGAAATGGTTTTCATTTAAAATTTCGAAAACGCCAAATTTTCAGTCGGAAATAATCCAGTTTAAAAGCCTGTTTCTAAATTTATCAGTCACCTATTTGAGATTTCAGTTTTGGGTATTTTGTTTAGATGTATTCTCACGAAAATATAAGATAGTTGAAATTCAAATGATATGCAGTGAGCAGTAAATATGAGCAAAAACACATGAATTGCAAGTTTCTCCATTATTTACCTTGCTGGTTTACTGGTCGAATAAAGCTTTAATTCAAGTAATTTCAAATATACAAACGCATACACTTCGTAAAGTCAATAATAGAAAGTAAAATGTAGTAACCCATGGAAACTCGGAATGTGAAACCCATACTGCATTGCGCAATTTCATTTAATATTAAAATGTATCTCCTACTTAAAAATTCTCATTTGACAATTTAATATTTACATTCGGACAGGCATCTTCAATTATTTTCAGAAAAATTTTATTAAATCTTTTTAAACTGAGAAGTTTTGAGCCCATTAAAAAAATTCTAGATTGGATTAGTTTTTAAAATTAATTTAAAAGTGATTAAAATTACACTTTATTGCTCATCACTATTAAGATTAAATTTGAAAACACATTTCCTTGAATTTTTTCATACTATCTTGGTATAGTCGTCTTGATATAGGCTAAGTCGTCTTGGTTTAGTGCTAAGTTCCTTAATCACCGCCTTCTCTGAAAAGTGATTTTCAGTCATTCGATTTGTAGAAAGTCTGAACCTTTGTTTGTTTTTTATTAGAAGTGGAAGTTGAACTTTTGAATTAATTTTAGAAAGTGAAATTTTAAAGCAATAGCTAAAGCATGCTATTAAAATATGTAATTAAACAAACTAAATTTTATTCAAGTTACCGTTGTCACCATATTCAAAATTAAATGCATAGAAATAAAATATAATTGAAAATATGGCTTCTGAATTCAGGGCGTAGGGAATATATGATGGCACTCCAAGATTTCTTGAAATGCATTATGTGAACAAATGCCAATACTCATTTTTGAATAGTAGTTATTATGGAGTAAAAAGTTAATGCAGGATAAAATTGTTTTGTTTATACTTAAAACACAGACCCATTTTATTGTCCTCCCTAATTGCTTTGATTTGCACATGCAGCACATTTTGAAAAAATCAATCGCACAGCTCTGTTTTCTTGAACTTTCACGTAAAGAAGAAATTCTATTATCATAATATTTTGCAAATACTTTGAGACGCAAGGATCACTGATGATTAAATGAAAAAAAAAATCATTTAAATGATTATATACCATAGCTTGCCTATTGTAAATATTTCAACATATATTTATCGTATAATAAACTCGCCAAAGGAAAATCTTGGAGTACGTTGACAGCCGTGTCAATGTCAAGAAAAAATTTAAAACTTATTTGTAGTACAATCTTTCTTGTAATGTCTACTCAAGGTGAATAAGGCATTTTATCTTCATCTCAACCGAATGTTAATAAAAGCATAGGGCTTTAACACATTTTAAGATGTTCAGAAAGCTCACGTGCTCTGTTAAGCAATGGGACGACCATATATTTATGTGATATGCTATTGCGTTTTTAGTGCAAATGGTGAGTCGTTGTTAGGCGCAACTAAGCCGAAGCTAATTCTTGAATTCTAAAAAATTGTCCGTTTTATGTTTGCCATGGGATCGCACGTCTATATATATTATGACAGAATTTTTTTAAATTATAAACTCCTTTAACATCGATTTAAGTTGTCTAGATTGATATACAGTGGAGCTACATTTTAATGAGCATAATTCGCTCAACTTTTGCGTAATGGAAAATAGTCTTAAAGCAAGAACGCTTTTCTACTCGAATCAATATGAAATATAATGTGTGTCCACTCTGAAAAAAAGGGGATAAAAACTCTTATATTTTTTAATTTGAGAAAAGAATAATCCCAATTTTTCTTCCAGCTCATTTCGCAAAGGAAAATATGGATTTCGAAGCGACATTTCCATCTGTATGCTTGACGCTTATCAGATCTGATGCACATGCTGAATCTATAGTCGCTCCAAGTGCCATTCTTTCATTTTCTGGATTAAGTATCCAACACCGGGATCTTTCCTCAAACAAGCTTAAAAACAATCTTAAGCATAACACACCATGCTTGGATGATGGAGGATGGTATTTTCTTTTGAATTTTCTACTCTACTGGACTAACCAGGTATGTCTACATAATTGTGGTAGCCTAATCTCTTAGCAGCTACTTTTGTGGAATATTCGGAGCTTATATATTTCTTTCCTACCATTTCGGAGTGCTCGAGGTTTAGATTTTAATCTTCTAGGATTTTTACGAATCGTTCGAAACGGTTTAAAGACAATTTAGAATTTGGTGCAATTGAATCCTTTATTTAATGATAAATATTAAATTGCAAATCAAGAATAACCTTGCAGTAAATGCAATAAAATTTAAAATTTAAATCTTTCTTATACTATATGTATTAAAATCGTTTAGGTGAATTTTACAAATTAACTCAAAATAAAGTTCAATTCCAATTTTCGTGATTTATAATTTGGAGATTAGCAGATCTTCTAAATATTGATTCTAATTTTTTTTTTTAATTCTTTCATTTATCTCCATATAGTTTCATGTCCAGATTTCTAACTAATATCGAATTTTTCATCGAATTTGCTGAAAATTTGTTTCTTCCAAATACGACTTTAACCTATTTCAGTCAGTGCTTTCAAACGTTAGTTTAGGTGGTTACATGCGGTCATTCAAACTTCCACTTAAGAATTATATGGCTAATCTCGGATTCGGTAATAAAAATTCAAATTCTACAGAATAGGGCTTTAATTGTTAAATTAATGTAACTAAATTAAACCTGTATGCAGATGTTGAGAACAAGCAATTATTATAGTTGATACTTTTTCGGGTCAAAGCAGTTTTAATCGACTGCAAAGTGAATTTATTTGTAAGACAAGGAATAAATTGTTCAGATACTAAGAATCTAAATATAAAGGCTTACTAATTTTCGGCACTATAGGTACTATATTTAGAGGATACATTTCAGACAGATCGGAATTGTGCATGATAAATATTTTTATTCTGGATAGCGGAAATGTAAAAGTAAAGGTTTTTAAAACTTTGAATGCTTTTCAAAATTACCGAATTTCAAAATATAAAGAGCGATTAATCGAATATCTGTTATTCTATGTGGTGGCAGGGAAATACAAGATATTAGTGAAATTCCAGTTTCACTAACCATTTTATAAGGTATTAAATGGTCACTTTATAATTCACGTTAAAAGCGTAAAGGTTTTAATATTTTTAAAAACGTGTCAAGTTCTTCTCTCTGATACGTATTTGAAACCAAAGTGCACGCTGTAATTCCCGATCGTTATCTTAAACATTCTCTTGTTGTTTGAAAGAATTCGTTTATATTTAGGTTTTCTTTATTTACGTATTTCAGGTTTTATTTATCACTTTAAATTACTTCTAATTAAAAGTTTATCATTAGTCTTGGTCCCTGTTTATTCGTATAGATTTATATTAATATAATAAATCTAAATCGTAGTTCGTATTCAAGTATTTTGTTTGCACCTATTGCATAATGTTTTCACTTCTTACAGTTGTCTATATTTAACCAAACCTTTCGGCCTGAAACGAGTCATGTTAAATTAACATCAAATTCCAAAATTTATTAACTAAAATATGGGAAATAACATTTAGTTTTGTATCCATCTGATAAAAGAAATAAAAAAAAGCTGGAGTATTGAGATCGTAAATCAATAGTAATAATTTAATGTCATGAAAAAGTTTAGTGATAATACGGTATACCCTATATGTTACCCCTTATTTGTTCTCCAAAATATCCGTTTTCAAATTTAAAATTCGCTGATATGAAGAAATCGAATCATTTATGTACTCTATACAGATGGCATTTTATCGAAAATTTAATTTATTCTTAATATATTTTGGTCGTAATTGAACGAATTATTCAGAGACATGATTGATAATCGCCACATGTCCATTTTTGGCAGTTTTTGCATTTTATTCTGACGTTAGAATTTTATTCTCATTCGAATTGTGCGAATGAGAATATAGTCTTGTAATGCGCATTGTGAAAGACCTGTCGTCTCATCTTAAACTAGACATAATAAACGGAATGGAATTGAAATTTTTGTTTTGGAAGTCGTGTATTGACCTGAATCTATGCCAGGTTGCATTAGGCAGTGAATGGAGTGACGGAATGGGGGGATAGTCAATGTAGAAATGCGAATACGTGGGAAGCTATTTCGACAAGGGTGAAGGGAAAGTAAATGTTTGTCTTCATGATTAAATTGTCAAGTGACAACAAATTGTTACATTTGTTGAAAATAGGGAATTTGAAGTCTTCGTTGGGAGTGGGAGAGAATTCTGAACTGTTGGTGAGTTTTGATGGCGTGTATAGTACTTGCGACCGCAATGAACTGGAGGTGACGTGGGTAATATATTGTTACGGATTTCCTATATTAATCCGTCGGGTTCTTTTAAACTTGTATAGTGGGTGTGTATGGTATTAGAGATGAGATGAAGAGCACACAGAATGATCGGTCCTTTAGTGGAGACACAACACAAACGTTTATTTACACGACGAGACGAACACACAGCAGCACACAATAACAACAGTAACTCACAAGTAGTAACAATATCTGCAGTACTAGCTATAGTACTCGACGCTGCTTCAATAGACTACAAGGCACACAGCTCAATTCAGCACTTGCTTCGCCGCTTCTTGTTTTCTCCTCTGGAGGACTCGCTATCTGCTGTCGATTCCGACGACTACTTCGCAAAACGGGACTACTCCTTAGTTCGGGACAGCTCCGTTCCCGACGACGGCACAACGGGCTACGACACAGGCTTCGTCAGTATATGCCACACAGAGATTAGCAGTCCTCTGTTCAGGACTCCACAGTTCAAGACCTCTATCTCTTAGGTCTTCTCAATAAACTCCACAGCGCTACTTGTCTTCGTTGAACACCAGGCCGTACAGCTTCGGCTTGACTCCACTGGATTCTTCCTCCTTTCCCTTTTCTCCGCTGCTTCGCTTCGACTTTATCTCTCGACTTCGCCCGATTGAGTTCAAGTTCAAGTTCAAGTTCAATGGTATGATTATCGGAGCACCCGTCTTTTTGGCAAAAGACTATCTCCTTATTGAGGTGACTGTTTGAAGCTTTGCATTTAGTATTATATCATTATCTGTATATTTTACTGGGGGATAGAAGGTTGAGAATTTTTGCAGAAGTATTTGGTGAAGCTAGGTTACTGATTGGTTGGCTGTCGTGGAAGAAATTAGAGGAGAATGTTTTTAGGACGTTTAATTTTTGGATCGGGATTGTACCTTGGGATATTTTGAATGGCTTGGTTGTCAATATTGTCAAGGTTTTTGAAAAAATTTTTGGCTAGCATCTGAATAAATTTTTTGAGTGAAGGGTAATTTAGAGCTTTCTGAATTTCACTATTAGAGAGGAATTTGGCTGCTTTACAGATGTGCTTAATTACTTGGTTTTGCTGCTGCTCAAGAATTTTGATGTTGCTTTTGGCTGCGTACCCCCAGACAGGGCAGGCGTATGTCAGTACAGGACGCAAATAGGCTGTGTAAATAAGTAACTTATTTTCCCTAAGCATTTTAGAGTTCCTTGAGATTAGGGGGAAAAATTTTCTAGTTAACTCTCGGAACTTATTTTTTATGTAAATGAAGTGGGGCCTCCAAGTGAGTTTCCTATCCAACATAACACCTAGGTATTTGCAGCTCTGAGACCACGGGATAAATTTACCATTGAGTTTAACCTGAGGATGACTAATTACTTTAGTGGATTTGTAAAACATTATGGCTTCTGTTTTGTCAACGTTAATAGCTACTTTCCATTTGCTGAACCATTCCTCTATTTTTTGAAGGTGTCTATTAATTGCAATTTGGATGTAATTAGCATTTTTGTTTTTAGCTAAGATAGCGGTATCGTCGGCGAAGATGCAGAGTAAGGTATTAAATTGCTTTGGTATATCATTTATAAAAATGGAAAAGAGGATTGGGCCAATTTTGGACCCTTGTGCAACACCAGCATGAATGATTTTTTCAGATGAAAGTTCATTTTTAACTCTGACTCTATATCTGCGGTTGTTGAGATAAGAAGAAATGATTTGGATAAGGTAATTAGGGACATTATATTTGATAAGTTTATAGATAAGTGCTTTTTGCCAAACGCGATCGAACGCTTTCTGAACATCAAGAAAGACAGCTGCTACTTTTTGTTTATTTAGGAAGGCGTCCTCAATGAACTCAGTGACCCTATATAGTTGATGGGTAGTAGATAATTTTTTCCTGAACCCAAATTGTTCAGCGATCAGTATATTATTTTCTTCGAGATGGTGGTTTAGTCTGCTAAGGATAATTTGTTCAGAGAGTTTACTTATAGATGGCAGAAGAGAAATAGGTCTGTAATTAACTGGGTTGGTTGGGTCTTTACCGGGTTTATGGATTGGGACAATAGTGGCAATTTTCCACCTATCTGGAAAGTATCCATAGAGGAGGATTTTATAGAAGAGAATTGTGATTTCAAAAATAATATTATCTGGGAGGTTTTTAAGCATTTTATTATTTATACCATCAATCCCAGGTGATTTATTTGGTCTTAATTTTTTGATAGCATCTTTGATTTCGCTCGGTAGCAGTGGGTTCTTCAGCTCAGAGAGAAGTTTATGATTGAATTTAAAATTATTTACAGTACTGCAGACAATGTTTTCATTATCAAAATCAGTAGTTTCGTTGTCTTGGAATTGGTTTTCAAGGCTAGTAGCAATACACTCAGCCTTGTCTTTATCTGATAGTGCTAAAGTGTTGTTCCCAGTAAGTTGTGGTATGTTTTTAAATTTCTTTTTGAAGGGCCTAACCAGTTCCCAGATAGTTGCATCTTCGACATGGGCCTTTGTGATTTTGTCAATGAAGCAGTTTTGTTCAATAATTTGATTAAGTTTTTTGATTTGGAAATTCAGCTTATTGTTAATTTTCTTGAACATGGGGTCTCTTGTTTTTTGAAACATTTTTCTAGCATGGTTTCGTTCTTTATTAAGTTTTTTAATACGCGGGTCAAAATATGGTTTGTTATTTTGAATGGGGTTAGATGCGGCAATCTTGTTTTGTGTAAGAACACCTTCCAAGTTAATTACTGCCTCCTCGATATCGGTTTCAGTCCGGATATTGATAAAATTTAGGTCTTTAATTTTGGATAGATTATTTTTGAATAGACTCCAGTTAGTTTTTATTTTACCCTGGATATCTGGGAGAATGTAGCTGCAAAAGAAATTTAGTAATACCGGATTGTGATCTGAACTTAGTTCGGGAATAGAGATGATTTCGTATGGGAAAATGAAGTCTTTGACTAGTGCTAAATCAATAGTGCTGTATGAGTAAGGCCCGTATCTGGTGGGGGTGCTTGGTGCAAGAATATCAATACCGGCATTGTTGCAAAAGTTACTGAGAGTAGCACCCCTGGGGGTATTATATTTACAACCCCAAGAAATATGGTGTGCATTGAAATCTCCAGCAATTATTTGGTTGGGACTAATTTGTACAAGGTTTTCGATGTCAAAGGTAAACATATTGGGATCTGAGTTGTGAGGGATATACACAGAGGTGAGAGTGATAGGGTCCTGATTTTTGGGATTTATAACAACTACATTTGCTTCGACGTAATGTAACGTGGGTGGCATTAGTTCGTAGTGGGGAATGTGACTCTTAATGAAAATGGCAGTTCCACCCGCAGGATTTGCAGTGGGGTTTTGATTGATACGATAGCTATAATATCCTGTGTAGTTAGCAATGTAGACTTTTTTATGTGGTCTCAGGTGCGTTTCTTGCATTAAAATTACATCGGGGTTGTACTTATTTACAAACAGTCTGAATTCATTTATTTTATTCTTGATCCCATTTGCGTTCCAGTACACAATGCAGAGTTTAGAACAAGTGAATTAACGGCCGGGACAATTGTTTACATTACTGTCCATAGCCATCATAAGAAGTTGCATTTTATCCTCGATGGAATTAGCAAATTTGAGCTGTTTTAGAGCAGTAAATAAGTTAGGATAATCGTTAATTAATTTTTTCAATTCATTTGTGGCTTCAATCATGTCTCTAAAAAGGTTATTACCTGTATTAACAGGTTCAGTTTGTTTGTTTACATTCGTATTGCTGCTGCTTGGTTGCGCCATCTGCTGGACTCTGTTATGGTTGAAAAGGTCTGCATACGTTTTATTTGGTTGAGTTAGATTTTGTTCAGGATAAAATGCGCGCTTATTTCTCTGATAATAATTATCTCTTATTGAGGTGTTATTGTTTATTTTGGGGAATGCTTCACATCCCCTGTAGGAGGCGACATGCCCTACTTTGTGGCAATTAATACATTGGGGTTCAGGAATTTTTTCTTTTATTTTGCATTGGTTCGTTAGGTGGTTTTCATTGCACTTTAGGCATCTAGGTCTCATCTCACAGCAATTTGCTGTGTGGTGGAAGAAATTACACTTATAACATTGTTGGGTGGTTTTTCTTCCCCTGAACGGTTCTACATTAATTTTAAGATAATTGATATGATCTAGCGAGAATATCTTTTCCGACTCTCTGCATCTTTTTAATTCGATCAGGAAAAAGGGTAAAGGTTTCCTGGTTCTATTTTGGGTCAGTTGACTGACTTTGTTGACCTGTAAGTTATGTTCATTAATAAGCGTGAATTTAAGTTTGTCGGCGCTGTGATCATGTGGGAGTCCTTTTATTACCACTTTGAGTGGTCTTTCGTCCCTTGGCTTAATAATATAGAAATCATAGCCGTGTTCTTTACAGAACTTAGTAATGTTCCTATGTTGTTCGTAGTCCTTTGGAAAAATTTTGACATAACCACTAGCTAATTTGTTTTCAGTGGGTCCACACACTTTTCTTATTTCTATTAAGATATCTGCATATTCAGTGCAGTATTTAAGCATTATGGGAGGCATTCGTTTGGGCTGCACAGTGATTTCATGTGTGCTTTGCTCTTCAGTTTGGTTTTCTAATAGGGAGAATTTATTTCTTGTTTCAAAAGATTTTGTGGGGGAACCTGAATTGCTAGGTAAAGGTTTAGCAGTTTTACGTTTAGGAGAGCGGATGAAATTATTTTTATCTTTCCTAACCTTCCTCAAACAGTCACAACAATTAGGGATAGAATTCAACTCACCAGCGAGTGCTCCCAGCTTTTCTTGAAGCATCTGATGTTTTTGGCTTGTTTCAAGGTATTCGGGCTCCATGGTGCTGAATCCCGCTTTATGCCACACCTCCATTGAATGTGCGATCCCTTCATCTTGGATTTGGTAGTAATCCATTTGCTGTTCTAGTTGCGCTCGTCTGTTGCAATAGCATTGCGAGCTGTTTTCATCTTCCATTGCACTATCATCATCAGCGCGAATGCGCTTCGCATTATCCTCCTCCGAATCGCTTCCGCTCATGACGGAAGCTAGCAAGAGAATGAAATGTAAATCAATCTGTTTAATTATTTCTGCTAAAACTTTTATACAAAAAAGTAAACGATAAGTCAATTTCTGGCTAGCTTAAATCAACGAAATTGATAGAACAGCCGTCTCAAAAACCCGACTTCTCACGACTTCGCCCGATTGATTTCACACTGACTTATATATACTGGTGGTAGGCGGGGCTAACATCTTCTGGACCAATCAGGAGCGTTCTAGCTGGATCTCGGCTCCTAGTGGACGGATCGGGAAAATTCTCGATGTTTCGGGTACTTTCCATTTTGTCGCCAAAGTCGCCAAATTCGTCGCCAAGTCGCCAAATGGTCGCCAAGTTTGTCGCCAAGCCTTGGGACCTCTGACGTCACACACATTTACTATTCAATACACATTACTGTCAATCTGTCTTCCTTACATTGACAGTATTTGCGCGGGAAAGCAAAACCACAGGTTCGTAACAATATGAAGTAAGGGTTTTGGGATGGCGATGAAATCGTGTGCGAATTATGATTTTAAGGGAAAAGGTGAAGGTGTGGGTTATGCATGGGAGAGAATTGTAGTTTTGAGCG
>JAPMOQ010011130.1:133523-156609 GCA_026543055.1 Argiope trifasciata | reverse complement strand
TGTGGGTTATGCATGTGTGAGAGATTTGTGGTTTGAGGAGGGGAGGTATGGGTTATGCATGTGTGAGAGAATTTGAGTTGTGTGCACGCACACTTCATTTTGAATATGGAAAATCCTAAATGAGAAAATAGGTTGGTATTTGTGTACAAGGATTTGATATTTCTAATCATTCAGGGCAGTTTAGCTTCACCTTCGTGATTCATAATTTAATAGGAAATAGAAATATAAGAGACGAGTTTGAAACATTGTTTTGGAGTAGAATTATTGAAATAATGCTTATGAATTTGAGTAGTGAACTGGGTTTTAATACGTAAGAACTTAAATTGTAATTTAATTTTTTGCATTTAAATTCTATTGGTAGCTAGTAATGTTTTCGGATGGATACATTACTAAATATACATGCTAGGTTTCCCCCTTCCTTGAATAATATTAAACAAGAGGGAACAAAGAACAATAAATTAATATATAAGCAAAGAGTTCTCCTTATTAAAGGTAGTCAGCAATTACAACCTATAACTAAAGTAATGCCTTTATAGTGAGGGAAAAATGGTCGTATATAATATTAATGCACACTTTACAATGAGCAGAATGAATTAATATCCGTTTGGATTAAATGCGAAGTTTCAGAGACAGAAATACTGGGAAACCCAGTTTTCTTCCTTGATGGAATCTAATTTAAATCTATACTCGTTGTTATATGTAAAGTGAAATTAATTTAACAGAATTCTTTAAAATGTCCAATTTCTTCGAATAATATTCACTTATTCTCATTTAGGAGGACGTTGGAATGCCTGACAGTTAATAGGGGATGATGTGTAGATCAATTTCTCTAAATGCAATTCAGGGTTGCCCTTTTATCTTTCAAATTTCAACTAGCAGATTTGCCATAAATAATAGTAACGGCATCGTATCCATGAGACCCAATTGGATGGCATTTCTTACTTTAAACTAACTTTCTGTTTTGGAATTAAAATCCATAACCTGGAATATCGCGTTCAATTTTAGCCAGCCGTACTTTAATTACTCTTCTAATTGTGTAGCATTTTGGTATCTCATAGAAAAATACTCTTAAATTCTATCTCGCATATCAGTTCAGACCAGATTTTTGATATCTATAATTTTTACTGAATAATGCCGCCAAAAACTATTTGAATTCTTACCCTTCAAGATCTAGAAATAAGTGTTTTGTTCCATATCACAGTTCGGAAACGGAAGTTTGAATGGCTTCATGTATTGAATGTGAACGAACTGTAACTGCTT
This sequence comes from Argiope trifasciata, assembly GCA_026543055.1. NCBI lineage: Eukaryota > Metazoa > Arthropoda > Arachnida > Araneae > Araneidae > Argiope > Argiope trifasciata. The sequence goes on along the minus strand of JAPMOQ010011130.1, from coordinate 155,349 downwards.
TTGAATCGAAATGAATGAATTGAAGGCAATCGGTTAAAACGGGAAAAGAATAACCATTTAGAAATATAATTGCATTAACTTAGTACAGTTTTTTCTTTCTCATTCTTAATAAATTAAGCTACTCTGAACTTACTTGAAATTATTCTAACAAATTTCGTATTGCAGCTTTTTATACTTAAATAACGTAAAAAAAATCTGCAAAACGCTTTAAAAATATGAAATGAGACCAAGATGTGCTGTAAAATGAAACTTGATTATTGCAGACAAAACCAAAAACGTGAAATATCCAACTTTAAATTTTAAAAGAATAAAATAATCATTTTATTTTATTTTAATAATTCTATTTAAATTTTCCACAATGACTAAATAATTAGTTTTCCACTTAAATGTTTTTAACCTGTTTCAAACCTTCCTAAACTAATTAAAATTTGCACGTTTGGTGCGGAAGAAATATTCATAGTCTTGGAATATTCCACTCCGAGTAGTTTCTAAACGATGAAAGTTCCATAATTTATGTGGATTTTACAAGGCACAGTCCAGTATAATCATGGAAACAATCATAGCAGTTGCTGTCTGATGACCTCTTCTATAAAGGTACAGAATGCATTATGCTAATTTGATTCGTCTTTTTGTAAAAGTATCTGGAATCCTAGTGGGAAAAAGTTTAAACCGAAGATCTGTAATGAGTTTCTTTTGGTTTCATTGAATTTTTCACTCATCAGAGTGAATCGCAACGTCATGGAAATCGCTTGCGGTTGTTCATCGTAAACAACACACATTTTAATGCTGTTTACTGGAAGCAATGGCCAACGCCTGCAAGTAGAGAGATTGCCTTTCTATTGGCGATAATAAGGATGACAGCCATCTGGATGGGCTCAAAATTTTCTTCGCTTTTGTGTAGAAGCAATATGGTAAGTTATGATATAGTTGTGACTATTGGATTTAATCAAGTGATTATATCCATGGTAATTATAACTGTAAAAATGTATGTAATTTTTTATTAGGTTTTGTTATACCGGACAACTTGACCTACATCCATATCATCATTTAGCTTGTTCAAGACACGCCTTCAGTCACCAGTAATGCCGCTGTCCATGTGCATGACATTCATTTACACCAAACACGCTGGATGCAAGGAAGTATTCCTTTCAGATGATGTTGAAAATGATGAGAATTTAAGGGTACAGTAAATTAGCTGCTTAGTTTTATAAAATGGCACGAAATTTGTAATCCATTTTAATTGTTTTATCTAGAAAGCAAGTTTCTCGCATCTGCGAATAAATCAAACACAATTCTGAACTATGTATTGAAATGTATTCGGTCATTTCAGCCACTTCCTATCATTTGAACTACCGGAGTTGGAACCAGATCATATGTGCTTCCAAGCACAGGATTCGGAGTAGCTGAACGTTTCTGAATAGTCAGCATGGGACGAGCATCTACTTATTGTTGTCAAAAAGGAGCTACTGCATGGCAGAAAAACCGTTTCGATAATTAATTCCGGCACAAATGGTAAGAAAAAGGCCTAGATAATTATGGTTTCCTTAGGCATAGGCAAAGAGAACAAATTTTCTGAAGTCACTCTTAAAAAAATAGTAATTTCTTCGATGTTTCATTAGTTAGCAAATCTATTTATTGGGAAGATAATTAAACTCGTTTATTTTTCCAGGTATCTAAATATGATATTCTGTTAAATTTAATTTGAAACCATAAAAAAAATTCAACGTTTCTTTAATGAAGTTCCATTTATCTCTAGGGATACTAATCCTTTTGAAGAACATTCTAATGTCGAATAAATTATATCGTTAAATATAATCAATAATTGGACATAACGGAGAACCAATAAATGCATAACTTATTTTTCTAAATACACTTATAGCTCTCTGAAAAGATTTATTCTGAAAAACTTGTGTTTGTAGATTAATTGTTTTACAAATATATTTTAAATGCAGCGAGCAGCCAGCTCTATTTTTTCTCCATAGTTTAATTGAAACTAATAGTTATTTAGTTCTGTCAATGAAGTAGCAGATTCTTTTCAGGTTTTTGAATTATTGTTGTAGATTAAAAGAACAAATGTAAAATGCAAATGTCTATGCAGTTTGTAGGATTTTTAGTGGATGGTTTCACATCTCATATCTAATTTAATGTTTTCAGATGCCGACATATTTACTGCCGTTATCACAGCATAACAGATATCTGCTCCTTTTAACAAGCGATAGTTGGAATTCGAATATCTTGCGATTGAATTATTAACCGAGATCCAGTAGACTTATTTGATAGTTTGCGCTTGGACTAATATTTTAAGCTTTACAAAATCTTATCTTCAGAACCAAATATTTACTGAAACATAAAAACTATATGCACATGCATTGATTGTGAAAACATGTTAAATATCTGCATATTCCACACAAGTTGTTTCTAAGTGTCGAGAGTGCTAGAATTACGCGAATTTCATTTGCGTAATCTGATAAGAGAGAAGAGTCATGAAGATTGCTTCTTGTATTATTTTCAACAAATGAACAGAAGAAACAAACGCTAATTTGAATTTTTGCAGCGACAGTAACAAGAACTTTGATAGAATCAACTTGAATAACTTTCTGGTATACAAAGTTTCTTGGTCCATTTCTTCGCTTTCACTCGAGTGAGATGCGTCATCTCAATCAAAATTGCCTGCAATTGATACTTGAACGCAATGAACAGCTGATTATTGAGAGCAACGAGCTGTGCAGAGAATATATCTGATGAAGTTTATTTGAACAATAGCATAGCATCACTCCTCATATATGGAATGAATGCTTTTTCAGTTCCAGCCGCAATGTATCTCTCTATAGTTATGTGTAGAGGATATCTGGATGTCCAGGGAAGAACATACCAAAGCAATATCGGCAAGGTAAGCGAATTATAATTGACCCAGTTTTCTATTTGATTTTATTATCAAATGATAATTAGAACTATAAATGTATTGTTTATATTTTGTTAGGTATTCATTGGTCTGACGATTCACAACCATTAATAATGTGGTTTTTCTAGTTAAAACAAATGCTGTCGCCATCGATAATACGCTTTCTTCCGTTCTATAAAAATATCATCTATTGAAACCAGTCCTGCTTGGTACGCAGAGGATATTCCCTTGAAATCGGTTCGAAGTTTATGTAATTTGTGGATACGGTAAGTTCCTGAATTATAACAAAACTACAACTACTTTTTATTCGTCCACTGAAGTTAAAATATTTTTTAAACTTGCAGAGGATGACATTTGACGTTAATAGGTTTTTTACAAATAATTCATTGATTAAATTTAATTTTTAATATTTTAAAAATTTTTAGCAGTTTGTAATGAAAATTCAAATCAACGGGCTATAGCTCAATGGGTAAAATACAAGGATTTCAGTATTTTCATTGAAGTTGAAGAATGCGGGATCAATTCATAAGAAAATCAATTTTGTGTTGCTTATTATTAAATTATCAAAAAATTAACTGCAATAAAAAAATTTCTTTATTCACCTAAGTGTAATGTAAATTTTTAACATTTTTTTAATATTTTTTTTTTCATACTCTAATTCATTTGAGTATTTAAATGGTTTTGTGAGCGTTCAGAGAAAGTGACAAAATAACGAGCTGTATTCTGAAACCGATACAATAATTGCGACTTCTGAGAAAATAATAAATGCTATTAGAGTATCTTCTGAGCCCGCGGTGGCCTGGGTGGTGAGATCTCGTCTTCGGAACAAAAGGGCTGGTGGTTCGAGGCCCCATTCCACCGAAGAACCGCTGCGTAAGTGGGTCTGGGGCGAGTTAAATCCGTCGGGGTCAAGCACCCTCCGCTGGTGTGGTGTGGAAGTTTGAAGAGTGAGTGTCCTCCTCGTCACCTGAAATTCGTTCAAAATTACAAGGTCCGTCCCAAAATAGCCCTAGTGTTTGAAAACGGGACGTTAATATAACTAAACTTAAAAACTTGAGCATCTTCTGATCCATATTCAGAATATATATATTGCTCCTGGAACGATAAAATATTTTTAAATTGCTATAACTAAATTTATTTTCAGAAGACCAATATTGGTAAACTTAAAACTACATTTTAAGTAGGATTTCTATTCTCGCTTCCATTTATAGGGAAATCATAAGATAATTCTTCAGGTTTCTGAATTATTAATACAGATTTAATGACAAAAATTGTCATGTATACTCACTTAATGATTTTCTTTCTTTTCAGATATTGATATGTTTTGACAGAAGTGATAATTCTACCTCATATACAGCATCTAAAGCTTCTATTTTTCTAGATCGAAGAATGTGGATAAATGGGAAGAAAGTGAAATTCGAAGTTTTTTTTCAGATAATTATGATTAGAAAAACCTGTGCAGTTGGTTTGTAAAATTATGAATGTGTATTTTTATTACCAAAAATCATGTCTGCATAGTGTAAATGTTCTTTTTAATGAAATGGTCATTATTCGAAGATATTAGTGAATCTTTGAAATGTCTCGTATTTTAATGATACGATAGTGATTATATATTCATTTTTTTTTAAAATTGGTGTAACTTGAGCTTCATGTAATATTTATCATCCAAGTGTTTGGCATATCATTCGATATTTTATCTTACAGTTCTGTAGAAATTTTCACTTCTATACCTTCTTAAAACTTTAAGTTTTGGTTTGCATATACGTTTCCTTCAAACGTCACGTTTGATTTCTACTTGTTTGAGAACCAGGAATTTTTTTAAAAACAATTGATCAATAAACATGTTTTATGTAAATAAATTAAGATTTACTGGTATAATGATTGATTTTACTAGAGTTAATCTGAATCAAGTTTCCAACAAGATTAAAGTTGTCCTTTTTCTCTAAGACGGATAAAATTCGATTTGAACTTTCATTATTAGCCATTATCTCTTGTTAGATCTCAAACAAAACGCTCATTGACCAAGCAAAATAGAGAAATAGCAATGACTGCCACAGAACTGATATTTCCTTGAAATAGGATGTAAAATCATGTAATTTGCATAGTGCTTTTCTCTATTGTCAATCACTTCTTATGATTTGTTACCATTTCTCTTCATTTCCAGTTGCTGTAAAACAATTTGGAAAAATGAATTTTATTGTTATGAAATGATTAGTTTCTTAACAGCATAATGCATTGTTATACTTCTCGGTTTATATCGTTTTGTAAAAAATGTTATTTGTATCTATCTATCTTGTGTTGAATGTTAATGCTCTTGAAGCCAATTAAATTATTTTTCCCAGTATTTGGGACGTAATATATTATGATAATGAAATAAGTTAGTAAATACTTAAACATATTTTCTATAATTTGTGTAGATTTCTAGCATGAAATAACTTTGTAATTCATAAGAATCTCAACATTCCTATTTGAAAAGTTGATCTTAATTTTGGAAAAATATTTAAGGATAATTTTCAGTAGTGGACCTCTAAATAACTAAATTTTCTTAGTTTGATTTACTACCGAAATTCTCGAACACAACGAAATTTGATATGTTGAATGCCTAAATATTCGTATATTTCCTAACTTACTTACAAATAGTCATACTTTGCTTAAAGAATTAAGGGAAATATATTTTGCCAAACGCGTGTTTTGCATTAAAAATTTCAATATATATTGCTAAGCTGTAGTTTAGCAATGCTTAGCTGTAGTAATGCAATAATTTTTCCATTTTTCTCCTCATTAAGTTTAACATCCAAAAATGGCATAAAATTAATTATTCCTGAATTGAAATTTAATAGTACATGGTATCGATACTGATTAATTTAAATTTAATTTTAGCATTTCTGAAACTTTACCATAGTCTGAAAAAGTATATTAAAATTAGTCATATGTTCGTTACATCCATTTGCAGATTTTATACTTGTTAACTGTTACAAGCTTATTTAAAATTTTATTTATAGTACGATTAATAGTAAATGTAAAATACTAAATATCGAATCCTAAATACCTTATTTTGGCTTTTAATTTTTCGCAAATATCCGTGGGAAAAGAATATTTTAATTGGCTCGGCCGGCCAGCCAATCAAAATATCGTCTTATTCTTAGAAAGCATTTGATCACTGTGCCTGATCATCACGGTGATCAATATGTCTATAAGAAAAATGCCACTCTTTCATAATTAGCAGAAATTTAAACTTCCAAATCTAATCTAATGTGATAAAATATCGGATTTGTTAAAAAAATAGTGCATGGATGTGACGAATTTTAAAGTAGTAATTTTGTTTTATTCAGTAATAGACTTTAAAAAAATTAGATCCTTTAAAAACATTTCTTTTAAATTATTTAAAATATTAAATTTTCCATTATTCGAATTTCTATTATATATTGAGAATGTTTCATTATGAATTTTCCAACTGAAATTAATTATATCGGTATACAATAAATGATGTAAATGTTAATTTACCTTAATTATGTTTTAAAGCTTGTAAAATTGAATTTCTTTTTATGCTTATTATATAAAGTAAACAAAGATAATTTATTTTGTGAGTATGCAGAGTTTTTCCTTCAATGCATTTATATTCTACTTGTTATGTTGTAATAATATTGTAAATTGCTTTTATGTATATTAAATTTCCAAATAAAGTATTTATTTTGAATTCAAATTTGTATTTAATTACTAAATATTCTAGCCTGCCTTGTAATTGTTTTGATATTCTAATATTTCCTAGAAACTATTCCTCTACCAAATTCCTAAACTGAATTCAAGGTGGTACATACATCCAAGCTCTTAAAAATATTGAATGGATTAAAATTAAAAGTAGAAATTCATTAGATGAATTACAAGTTTTTATTTTGCTCCTAAAATTATTTTGCTTCCATTTAAATATAATTGGACCAGTTTAATATTTTTTGAGGTTCTTTCTCCAGAAATGCAGTATTTGATTAATTAAAAAAAATTCTGGGTTTTTTTCCAGCATTGGGTTCGTTAATATTTAAATGTCGAATCTAAAGTTAATTTTTAACTACTTGCACGCTCTGATTGCCATTGATAAGTCGAGATCTTGGACTTCGGAAAAAATTATTCGCATTTTAAAATCTCGGACTGAGCTATGTGTGAATTGGAACTTAAGCTTAGAAGTTTCATCTCATCAACGTTGATAATTTCGCATATTAACACATCGCGTGCAGCGCACCCAGAGGCCGTGCATTTTTGTACGCTCTGGTAGCATGTTTGGGAAGTAATGGGATACATATGTGCACATTTTGAATTTGCCTTTGTTGTTATTCTTAAAATATTTTTAAATATTATGTATTTTATACTTGTATTTATTATTCAAGAATTTGTTCAAATCTGAAATAGTTAAAACGCACAATGCTTTGGAGTGTGATATATGCATAACTTCATATATACATAAGTTCGGGTAAACTTGTACGTTCGAATATCCTAAAGTGTGCCGTCCAGGGTGTATGTCTTAGATTTCTTTGCTGTCTTTAATGTGTTAAATATTTGCATCTGGACAGTTATGCATCGATTTAGCCGATAAAATATGAAAACGAGATCTCGTGATCTGACCGTAATGTTCGGCCCGCTTAAAAACGAGAAATCTCGTTACCGTAAGCAATGTGCTATTAAAAAAATCGATTGAATGTTTCCCATTTACTCTAGTTAAACGGTTTTTAATATAAAACTGTTTGCCATTTTCAGTTAAAATCTTGCTTTTTTTTTATCTTGCTATTCTAGTTCTTTGGATTTTGTCTCCAATTTTGCATGCTGTGGATAAATGCAATGAAAATTCCAATAAAATTTTTACTCCACTTAGCTGCGAACTCTAAATTACTTTAAAGCTGTTCTAGGTTTACAAGTCATATTATTAAGACACGATAGTAGAACTTTACATATTGAAATAAATCGGAGTTAAATCATATCTTCTAAATTGCCTGTTTTATAGGTGTATTAAATTGAAAAAACTTTGAATGAATTGGAATTGGAAATGCATTAAAATTTGTATTAAATAAAATTTAGAATTTTGCTTCTTACTGTATCCATTGTGCATTATTCTTCGAGTTTTAAAATCAATTACTTTAACCAGGAATCGTTACTTTTAACCGATTTGCATGTGCTTTTTAAATCATACAATTTCGTGGTTAAAAATGTTCTAAAAATCTAAATATTTAAATTTTTATAGCTTAGTATATAAATTCTTACAGTAAGTATAAACCGTCCGTAATTGACTACCGGGAATGCATCTTTATTCCACTGATAATTTTAAATCTGCTTGTCCGTACATTTTAAATCGGAGCATTTTTAAATTTATCAACTGATTAACTGTTTCATTTCAATTCCTCTGTCAGATTTTACAATTTACCAACAAGCTTTATGAAATGTGTTCCTTTTTCATTTTTACCGAGTGACAAAAGTGAAAGCAATTTTATTACATCAAATTTTCTTCTTTGTAAGAATTTACTTCTTGAAGTACTAGTCTTAAGCACAAGAAACTAATTTTACATTTTTAAGCTCAACCTATTTGTCTAAATTTGTAATTTTCAATGAGTATTCTCTTCACAAAGCAAATCCTAAAATGCGATTTTATATACTAAAAATGTGCAATATATATTCTCGTGTTTGGTTAATATTCTATAATTTTGTTAACAAAGAAAAGGGTCTCTAAAGATCTGTCAAAAGAAAATGTCTGTTATTTGTTACGTTGAAATAAGAACCTGAATTGAGCAAATTTGTGTTTCGAAAATCACTAATTCAGTTATATTTTGAAATGACATTATGATAGTATCGGATTGAACTTCATTGTGCCGGCTTCCTGTGCAAAATAAACGAAATTGGCGTTAGACATTGCATTTTTATAGTTTACCTTTCTTAAGTTAAACACAAATTATACAAAGTTAATCTTGAACAAGTTATGCATAAAGGAATGAATAGAACTTAAGAATGCCCATTAATTAAGAAAGGAGGTACCGTTTAAATACTCGTACCAAGAAATCTTGTGACGCATTTTATGAAAATAACTGGCTGTCAATCGTAATAAATTAAATTGCTTACTTAATTCATAATTGTGTTCTGATAAGATTGAAATAGTGAGCTATCGTGGAGAATGCACAAAATTGAACTTCTCGACATAAGAATTTTACATAGGTTAATATTGTATACAGATGAAAACGTAAAACTAAAAGAATGAAAAATACTTGTAAATAGCATTTTAAGTGCAATTAGGATCCGATTTCAGTTGGCTTAAATTGTAATATCATTAACTTAACGTGATAGGTTCTGGAAAACATAGAGAAAGACATCGTGATTGATAAAATTTAACTACAATTGACCTTTGAATCATCATGGGAAGTATAACTGTAAATAATGCAAAATGCGACTCAATTCATTATTAGAATACGATGCATTTTAATTCTTGCATCATTCTTGTAAAGACTCCATATATCTGATGGGTCCAAGGCTATTCAACCTATACGGTAGCAAGGAGCACTGAACACATGGAGGTGCAATGAATATGTAGTGAAATTAACCGTTTCTTTCGGTGAATGACATGACAGTGTCCTTATCCACACAATTATTTCATGGGAATCGAATTCCCTTTTTCTATTTCAAATGGGAAATCTCATTTCGCAGATTTTTTTATACTTGAGTATCAATCTGCATCCCAGGGTCTAACAAAGTTAACATATTATAACGAGCCATCTACCATTTTAACCAACCAACGAACGTCAACTGCATTTTAAATATGCAGTTCATCTAATGGATATTTGTATTTTTGACTCTATTGATATATAATATAATCTATTACTTTTAATCCTATTTTTCCTAGAGCTATTAGTATTTGAAACTAGCCGCCTTTGGCGACCAGCTGGTTCGCCATGAATTAAGCGTTTTAAAATTTTCAATTAAATCGCATATTCATTAGCCTTGAAGTAATTCCGGGCATTGATTGGCCTGAAATAAATATTTTCTTTAAGATGATTTAGGAAAGTTCTAAAAGTACACATTTTCTAAATAATATTCTTTAATTTTATAAATCAGTCAGTTTTAACCATCGGTTATGCTTCGAAAATATTAAAAATGTTTTTTTCGGTGATGTTGCCAAAATATTAATTTTTTTTTTAAAGAAAGCGAGAAAGGGAAAAAAGTATTGAATTAATGATACAGATATTGCAAACGATTACAAAAAAAAAAAAAATATGCCATTAAGTCGGGATTTTAATGCATATTCTGTCTAAATTCAATCAGGTTTACCGTAAATAAAGAAGATTTATTGAGTTAATGATATAAATATTGCAAACGATTATAGAAACCTTTGCTTTGCATTTATTTTTTAAAGAAAATATCATATTTTATATTTCTTTTATTTTATCCAGTCACGTGCTAAAAGTATCATTTCTTTAGACTTGATTTACGATGAAAGTTTTGTTTTTATTTGAACTTCCGTCATTGATTTCATTCATTTTATCCAGTCACGTGATAAAAAACATGGTTAAAATATTTCTTTAAAAATTCGTTAAAAATAGAAGCTTAAGTTATACATTAAAACACTGATACCATTAGAAGGCTAATTTTTCAATTTTTAAATTGATGTAAAAATCATGTTTATGCGATCATATTTTCGGAAGTGATAGCGGAAAATCGTCGAAATTTCACTTAAATTTCAATTAATTCAAATTCTAATTAAAAATTCGGAAAAAGGGATCCAAGGTGCACATTCCGGACCTGCAAGGTATACATGTACCAAATTTGGTAGCTTCAGGTCCAACGGTCTGGCCTGTAGAGCGCCAACACACACACACACATTGAGCTTTATTATAAGTATAGATAAACGTTAATACTGAGCTTGCCAGATTTGTAGTCCCAAGTTTTTTTTCCTATAAGCAATTTTATATTGCATGCTAATGCAGCATCGTCAACAAGACATATTTTAGTTATTCTGTTGCTAGTAATAATATAAACATGACATTAGCTTACTAATATTGAAAATTTGGAGATATAACATCCTGTTTAGAGCAATCAGTTCATAAATATGATAATAATTGTAAATGTAAGCATTCGACATATTGCATTCTGCTTTAATTACAATGAACTTTTTAAAGATTAGAAAGATGTCTTTGCCAAGAGACACGATCATTCATCGTTTTCTAGTTACTGTTGTACATGAGAGAGCCAAAGCACAAGAAACTTTGAATGAATCTCCCTAAAGAAATATACTAATTACTATATCTGAATCTAAAAATGACACTGGAATCCCTAGCACAAAACTTTTTTCTGAACCAAATACTAATGATGGTAAGGGTCTCTCGGATCACGAAGATAAGCCTCCACCCTCATGAGCAGAACAGCACTCTGATATACAAATTGCAGACGTAACCGAATCTCTTGCCTCTCTCATCGAAGGCCTTCCCTCCAGCCTAGATGAGATTCTAACTAATTCAGAAAATGGGGCCAAATTGATGAATTTTTAGAAAATCTCATAGTTTAAAAAAGACAGTACGTTAAGCTAGTGAGAAATATAATTGTCAACGACTACTATTGGGTTTTTGTGAATACGCCAGGAGGATACCACAAGGACCTCTACAAGGATTGAACTATTCTGTGGTCTGAAAACATGGACCTTAAAGAAATTTCCCGCTACAACGAAATTTGCAGTATGAAAGCGAAGATATATTTATTCAAAATAGAAAAAAAAGAAGGGTAGGAAAAATTGAAGTCCTGAACAAAACGTCTCAGGATAATCAAATAAAGAAGAGTAACCAACAAATCTACGAACTTTGCCAAAGAATTCTGTCAAAACAAGAGGACGACGGAAAATCTTTAAATGATATATATAAGAAAATAAGAGCCAAAACCTATTTTAAAACTATTGCAAAAATCGCAACGAGTGAAGACCAAAAGGCAAGACAGACCAATACCGCAGAAAACATTCATCTAATTAAATTGAGAATGGCCGGTATAGGATATTTTAATACATACTAAAACCTAATAATCTACTATTTTAACCGAGAGGACCCATCTATCAGCATTCGTGGTCTGGGCCCCCTTCATAAAGGAAGGGTAAAATCAGTCAACTGTGAGCAATCCACTTACTTAACCCTTTATCTACTGACGGTACTTATAAGTATCAATCACTTTAAAACTTTATAGCACAACAACCATTACTTATATTCTGATGGTACGTTTTAGAAACAGTCTTTTAACTCTTCTTTTTCATGATAGATGGCAGTAGTTGTTCTAGGCTGTTGAATTTTGCGAGGAAGAAAGCTATTTACAAACGGACATTGTGTTCTTTTGCTGTCATTTTTACGGATTGCCGCTCTTATCTTTTCTTTGTTATAAATATATAATATCAAACCAAAATTAAGTGTTGCATTTTTTTTTTATTCATTCAGTATTGTCTTAGAATATTATTTGCCCAATCATTATAAGATAACAGATTATGTAATGTGATTAACCGTCGAATTATTCGGTGGTACTTATAAGTACCGCCAGTACACGTAGTGTTGGAGAAAAACTTGTTTTCTCCAGGAATGGTTGCCAATTCGAAGATCGCACCAGAATTAATAAACTCCGGTAAACTTGGGGGTCTGGGGTTTTTGGCCACGAGGAATCAATTAGCGCCGGTTTTGAAGCGCTACGGTCGAGCAATTCGGAGTTACAGATAGGATATTTTCAAACTTTATTAGTTCGCCATAATTGCTACTTAAATTTTCAAGCGGTAACGTGCTGCCATCTATAGCCAATATGGCGAACTAATAAAGTTTTATGTTTATGCTGTTATAGGTTTATAATATGTTTTTTATGTATGTATATATGTTTGGTTTTTCTAAATAAATTTGTCAAAAATATTGAACTTCAACACACTTCAATCTTTACCTTTACTTTACCTTTGTATAGAATAGTTCCCTTTCCAAACTCTAAATTTATTTAGAATAGTTTACAATGGTGCACTTTAACCGGTTATCTTTCCACCAATGGTTTCACAAATTTTCTTTAACATATATTGTTTTGATAAATCACAATTGAAAATTTAAATCTTCGAGTTAGCTTCGATACCTGTTTTTCCAAGCGGAGCTCGGTCACCCGCTAGTTAGGTATAAAATAAAATTATGTCAGTTTGATAATTTCTTTGTTTTTTTATGAGTGTTTTTTGGTTATTTAACATTTTTAAGAGGTTAAATTTCATTACGAATATCATCCGTATTTTTTTTCTATTATGAGGAAATTTATACACAATGTACTGACGGTACTTTTAAGTACCACTTTAATTAATTAGTTCTAACAAATTAAATTTCGCACCGGGAGATTTGTTTTCTTGTATATCCTTTAATTAGCAATATGGAAGCTAGAAAAAAATATATTTATGAAGGAATTTTCAGTAGTTCCTAATACAGTAGATAAAGGGTTAAAAGAGATTTTACTACTTGACAATGATTTTAAAGAAAGTTTTGAAGTTTTTATTTGCTCTAAGATGCTCCCCCAAATAATACTCTATAATGTCAGCAACGAAGTGGATGGGGAAGAATAGCACTGAGGACTCATCGATAAAATCTATTTCTCGTGGCCTCTTGCACAGACCCAAATTTCAAAATCGATTTCAAAATCTTGGTGGGAAACAAAACCACCGCACTGAATCCTCTCCGTGCTGACCAGTTTTTTTTTTTTTTTTTACCAAATTAGGAGCAAGGGAGGGATTATATTTCAAATGGTGCAGGCTGCGCGTGTTCGAATTCCTTAATGCAAAGCAAAGTAAACATTGATTAGGATTCGGGTACACAGCCAAAACTTGTAATAAAAAACATCCGCCAAGTTGTAACCTGTATGGGGAATCAAATGTTCTAGAGGATAAACATAAATGTAGAAGAACTTGCAGTTCTAACTGCTTCTCCTCTAATACAGAATTTTATTCTAATTATGGGACCAATCCTAGTAGCCTTGATCGATGTTGCCGAAGTTATCAATTACAGAGAGAGGTGACAAGAACACAAACCGGCTATGAACCTTAAAATTATCCGTGGAATCCAAATAAAAACATTCTGAAGCGGCGCACTTTGCTGCTTTTCAGATCACTAGGGATCTAAATTTATATTGTATTAATGCTCAAAGCGCCTAATTAATTAAAGGGAAACTCACAAAGGCACTCTCTGAATGTCGGACTGTTGTCTCCAATGACAAAAGAGCAATCGTATACATTTCTAATAAAAAACAACACAATGATCAGTCCTTTAGTAGACGACACAACACAGACTTTTATTTACAGGACGAAGACAGGACAGCCCAAAGACGACAAATATTTACACACAACTGTGTACAGAAGACACGAACACGCAGGACAGCACACAGCAGTACTCTACTCCACAGTAGTACTCTCACAATAGCAACAATAGTCCACAGGCAGAAATTCCGTAGTGACAACGTCCACAGCTCTCAAAGCGGCCAGACAGGTTTCCGGAAGGAGAGGGAATCTTTAAGGGATTCTATATACACTCACGTAGGTCTCTCCGTAACAGGCTGAAACTATTCCTTTGTCTCTTCTTGCCTTCGCTGCCGACTCACTACTTCGCACAACAGGACTACTCCATAGTTCAGGACAGCTCCGTTCCCGACGACGACACAACGGGCTAAGACAGATAACTCATCAGAGTATGCCGCACAACAGTCCTCAGTTCAGGACTCCTGAGTTCAAGACCTCTCTATTTAGGTTTTCTCGATTAATTCCGCCTCTACTTGTCTTCTTTGTTGATCACCCTACCGTTCAGATTCAGGCTTTTCTCTCCGATTCTTCTTCAGGTCTTCTCCCTTCCTTTTTCCGATTGGTTCCACTACGCAGACTGACTTCCTTATATAGTGACGGAAGGCAGGACTAAACCTTCTGGATCAATCAGAATCATTCTGGATGTATCGGCTCCTAATGGACTGATCCAGAAAATTCTCGATGTTTCGGGTACTTTCCATTTTGTCACCAAAGTCGCCAAATTACCGTTAAGTTTATCGGCAAGCCCTGGGACCTCTGACGTCACACCCATTCACTACTCAATACAGATTACTGTCAATCTGCCTTTCTTATGGTGACGGTATTAGCTCGGGAAAGCAAAACTACATGTTCGTTACAATATATATAGCTTAATGAATCTGCTGTCTGATTAACAACCTCTTCGACTGTAAAATAAAATTTTCTGGAATTGATGCATCTCAATCCCAATAAAAAGTTCTGGGTATTATTAAAATGTCTAGGATGAGATGAAATATAAGTGAATTTGAAAATATTTTTAGGCAATAAAATATTAAAATTTCTAAAAATATACCAATGGGTATACCCAAAAAATACCCAAGTCAGGTTTGGTTGGGGTATTATTTTTATTTCACATAAATTCTTAATGAACGTGTGTGTTTTTTTCTTTGCTTTTAGTGGTTCGATTTACTTAATATATGGTCTTTAGTGGGTTAACGATTTTCAAGCAGAATTTTAAGAAAGACAAAATCTGTTGTGTATCAATAAATCCCCCGAATTTCAGAATGTAATTTGGTTCACATATATAATAGAATACTGGATCAATTTATTAAAAAGCTCGATTTTCTTAACTGGAAAATTTCAAATTATTTTAATTAACGGGATTAATGAATTTTACACATAAATAAACTTGTATCGGACTGGTAGGAACAAAAGCAAAAAACTTAAACTCATTAATACTAAAAAAAACTTAAACTGTGTCGTTTTTATTTCATGCCTTTTGCATTGTTAAATGTTGTATCGTTTCTACTTCGATAATGGCTTAACTGCAATCATAACTTTTTACTTTTTCCAAGCTTCACACGTATTTGTAGCGAATGGTGATAGTGAGGATCGAACTCGCTACATTATGCTTATTAAGATATCAACACAATACTCCCCTACCAGTGAGTCTATAGATACGAACGATTTTGTAGCGCCAAGTGTGAGAAGAGAGTGGTGAGAGAAGAGAGTGATTCGGTACCGCTAAGCGTAATGGCGAGTTAAGAGAGTTGCTGTTGCGTCAAGTGAGTCTGGCGACTTTGATTGCTGCGTCAAGATAGTCTTTCGGTACCGCCAAGCGTTATGGCAAGCGAAGAAAATTGCTGCTGGTTCAAGTGAGTCTGACGACTTTGTGTTGGTTACGTTTGATGCGGGTAGGTGGCGCCACTACAATAGTTTGAACGTTCGTAGTCCGAGGTCACCATTGTAGAGATATTTGATGTATGCGATGCATATAACAGAATCAAGCAAGTTAAATCATTTGGTATAACATCGACTCTTACAAAACAAAACAGCTTTATTAACGAAAAGAGTAAAGATTAATTAAAAAGCAATTTCTGGTTGCCAACTCGGAAAAACATACACTTAAAAATATTTAGACACATCATTAGAAAAAGTGCGGAAATGCAGTGAGTCAGCGATGATAATCGTTCTAAAATCCTAACAAATAAATCTTGCATTTCCGCTGATGTATGTGATACAAATTAATACTTCAGTGAATGAATGCGATCAGAATTTAGACACCACTAGACTATAGGATCAACTTATGCAAAATAGCCTAAGGAAAGAAATAATAAATCTTTAAAATAATAGTAATAAATGTATGTAATGATATTTTAAATTCTTATTTCAATCCAATTTAATTGCCAGAGTTTTAACGCAATTCAGCCCATATTAACTTCCTTCTAGAATATTCTCTAATTTCCTGATCACATTCCACTTTTTCTATTTAATTAACTCAACAGAAGCTTAGTAAAATTGCTGAATAGGCTAAAAGCCAAAACTTTCCCTCTCGAGAAAGGATAGAAAAATGTCCAGTAGGCACATTCTTTTGAAAAGGTCCCTGTGTTTCCCTTGCCTGGTCGGCTTGTGTAGAGAAAATCTCTATCGAAATCTCATCGTATATGGTACGGTCATAGCCCGAAGTTCAGGGAGTTCCCGAATTGGCCGGCCGAATCACACATTGGCGGGAGCGTGTGGCTAATGTCCGATGTACTGCAAATGAATAGCATATATGCGACATTGGCCGACCACTTCCAGAAGTGTCCGGAACTCCCTGGCCAATGTGCGAAATAGCCGGGAGTCGAACTTTGGGCTTTGGCCGTAACAATGATACTGATAAATTTCTGTAATAAACTAATTCAGTAGATAATGTGTTTACCGTCTTGTTTGTTTTCTCCAAGGGTGAGGAAATTTTCATAAGAGACCTGGAGGTTTCTGGTACTGTGAGATCTTTGCTCACTAAAACTTCTCCCTTCAGACTACCGTCCAACAAGGGCCACCGTACCTTCTTGGTCTTTGTTCCGAAGGACGATCCTAAACGCCTAATTTGTAGAAATCATTAAAAAACAAGGATGCAAAATCACATCTTTATAATTTTTATTTACACATTTCAAAAAGTATGGATAAAATATATCCACAAATATAGGGAGATACCATTGACAGAAGATACTCAAATGATGCTGTGTCCATTCTCAACCATCTTCAATAACCTTCAGCATCCTAAATTGAAAAATACAACTCATATTTTTTTTAAATGAACAACTTTAAGATAATTATCCATACACAGATTTATTAAATGTAACATTATTCTTAATGACTGAATGTTTGGAACATTCAAAAATGTCAACCCTGCTCATTGATACAAATTATATTAATAATTAAATATTTAAATTTCTTAAAAGTAAATAACCAATAGACAAATCTAGAATGCATATCTTAAGTAATGCATATAAATAAATTTAAAAATTACTCAAATAAGCAAGGATAGTGCTTTTCCTAAGCAAAGATAATAATAGAAATTCTTTATAGCTGGCTCATTTAGTTACGAAACATTTTATATAAAAAATGCTAGCTAATTTTTTGCTTACCTCCAAAGCTAATTCTCTCATTAAATTTTCCTAGCAGCCTTCCTGTCTGCGTCTAAGCAGCCATTTCCGCGTCCACAATTTTCTTTGGGATTTCTCTTAGCACTGTTCCCAGGATGATGCATAATAATCCAAGCTCATTGATATCCATTTTGCATGGAGAAACCACGAGTTATGAAATGAAAAACTGCAAACATTCACTTAATGGAAGTAATGAATAAAGAGCGATAAATACGCCAACTTATTCACCTGCGTTTCTAGGTTTACCAAACATCAAATGCTCAAGTGACGTCACTTTCGTCAGAGAAAGTGACGATGTATTTCACCGTGTGATAAGGCCTTAACCTTTAGCTTACGGCTGGTACAACAGTTGTACCAGGATTTTTTTTACCTTTCCATACGGCTCGGTACAACTGCTGTACCAGGAATGAGTTTGGATTTCCTTTCCCCACTTCAGCTTTCCAGCTGAGCCGTAATTGCCTCTAAAAACTCCCTCCGTATTGTGTCGCGCCCCTTAGGGTCGGGAATCACTATTGTAATCACTGTTGGCGACAATGAAACTTTTGACCGTGTTTTGGCGACATTCCCTTTTAAACTTCCTAGGGGAGTGAGTACAGAATGAGATAGCATAATTTCATCTTTGACTAGTACTTGATTGAAAACATTGTACTTTACCTTCGTTCCTTCATTTAAAAATCATTACTTCATTCCTTCAAAATAAAAATGAAATGAAGAAACTGAAGACACTCCTTAGAGAAAAATATTTGTCAAAAAAATATAGTTTGATAAAAAAAAGTTTAGAAAGTTAAAGCCACTTTAATCCTAAAAATTATATGAATTATTAATTGCAATTACAGCAAAAATTATGTTTTGGGAAATAAAACAATTCTTTCTTTTAGCTGATAAAAATGAAATAAATTTTTTTAAATCTCAAACAAGAATTGGTTAAAAAGACTTCCTTTGTCACTAAACAGAACAATGCTTAACAACTAAAAAATTTTATTCAAAAAAATTTACAGCTTTATATTAATATATGTTTATAGTTGAGTCCATCTAATCGAATGATAAATATTTGAACCAAGAATTATTTGATGTTTCGTATCATGCTATGGTCTAATGAAGGTAATCGGTGCCCAAGACGAAATGATACCTACATTTTTTTTTTTTTCAGTTTTAAATTTTCATACTTGAACTCGATATATTTCTGATAGAAATATATTTTGGTTATGATGTTTAATTAAACTCATGGCTTCATCATTATTTGTAATTATTTATGAAAACGATGGATTTAATATTTCATAATTCTGTAAACGTTAGAAAGTTTTAAAATAATGAAGGAGATTCATAAAATCTATCAAAATAATAATTAGTTTCTCCATGCGTTCAAGTAACAGAAAAGAAATATTAAAATCTTATAGCTTTGTTTCAGTCCACTGAAAAATAATTGAAATCTCGAATTATTCCGGAAATATTTGCTTTGAAATAAAACAAAATTGCATTAAAAAGTCAGGAATTCTATATTTAATTCTAAGTATTTCTCAAAGATAATCTAAATCATTTTTTAGTAAAAATACTAGTATTGAATAATGAATGCTGATAATCGAGAATGTTATACAGAAAAAAGAGCTTCAAAAATAAAGTTAAAAACTTTTAATATGAAATAATATAACTTAATAATTTAATTTAATTTATAAACTTTTTAATTTATGAATCATATCTTATGTATCGAATTCATTTCAAGTCTTACTTTATTGTTGGTTATATTGATTGTCTTAAATCTGCTGATTACTTACTTTTCAGTAAATTTTGTGTAGAATTTTTTTATATATATAATTAAGCTACTGAATGTCTACAAAACTGAACATATTTTTTTAAAAAAATATTACTCTGCAATCAGAAATTAAAATTCTCAGCAAAAAATGTTTTCAATTTAAATTTTTAGCATCGGCAATATAATGGAAAAACGCTACTAGTAATTTATATTACAAACGGTTTGAACTATGTCGGGAATAAAAATTATATTCGATTACTATGGGAATAATATATTATTATAAAAAACATTTGCAGATATTTTTAATTTGCAGAACAATAAAGAATTGTTATCCGTGTAATGCCCGAAGATATGTGAATACTTTAAAAAAAATATGAACAATTAGGATCTTTATATATATATAATATGCACAAATCGTTACATTTTATTAAAATTGATGAGTTAAAATTATAAAAATAAATTCACAATGCTGTGTTCAAGCAATGTCAGTTTAATTCGCAGCTTCAGTAAAGCTTGAGAAATGGATTTAATTTTAAGTACAATTGAAAATTTTTTCTTCAATGTACTAAACTATTTAGCATATATCGTATTTGCAATTTGTTTACTTCATAATATTTAATGCAATATTTTTTACTACAGAATTGATGAAATAATTTTGAGTGATAAAAAAATAAAACTGCGATTAAAAGCCTACTCTAGAGTTCTGCAGAGACGAAACCGCAAAAAAAGGCAACCCGCTTACTACGGAACGGACAGATGACCAATTAACTCTACGGGTGGTTGAAATCGAAGAGCTTATCTTCAAAAAACCACCCTTAAAAGAAGGGGAAAGCATCTTGTAGTTTCTAACACTAAACGCCGTATTCAAAGGAACTTTTCCGAGTTTGGGTAGCCGCAGTCTAAAGGTTAAGAGGGACGGATTCGTCGGACAACTCCTCTGTGGCAGCTATAATGGGATTGTCATTAGCATGACGGTATACAAACACCCAAAATTTGCTCGTGACCTTTTTCTTCCGACTTTGGCCGATCGCCCCATGTCATTTCATGAACTGACTGGCCAAACTCCGAAATCAAGCCAAGATCGGACATTGATCGGTCATTGTATGGCGATATTGGCTGTTTCGCGATTTGGCCGGCCAATTCGGGAACTGGTCGACTTCGGGCTTTGGCCGTAACATGTATAAGCACTTTGAAGAAATATTTTCCTTATCAATACCTCATGTGTTGTGTGTGTGGGCTCGTCGTTCCAGCCTGAACATAATGCGAGCCTTCCCGGGATAAAGTAAAACAACGTCAAAAAATCGAAAGTCTCTTCATTGAGTTCGAAACTGCCATCTGATGGAAAAATTATATGCTTACATATATATGAAAAAATCGCAAAAATTTTCACATTTGAGAATAGCTCAAAAACTCAGTTTATTTTAAAATTAAAAAAAAAAATTTCAAACAATTAATTTCATAGTTATAAAAAAGACTATGCTTTCTCTTTTGTAGACCAAAATTATGTCATAGTTATAAATTATTTTTAAATAAAAGATTAATCATAAAATTTTTATATGATACTGATAAGTTGAGAGAGAAGAAGGTTATGACTAATTTTTTAATTCTATTAAAGCAAATGGAGTAGAAAGACGAGAATCAACTTTAAAAAAGGAAGTGGGAATCAACGAAGAAATTCTAGTGAATGTTACAAAATCAATTTATTTATCACAATACAAATGCAGAAAGAAAAACAGTTTTAAGTATCTGCAGAAAATTTATAAATTTGAGAATAATTTTAAATATATAATTCTTTCTCTTTTATATTTTAATATTTACAATATATACTCCAAAGCGATAGATTTTAAGATCATGTTGTCTTGTTTCTGCTTATTGGAATTTTTAAAAATAAAGAACTAACCATTTGAATGAGCTGTAAATTATTCAAAAAAAAAAATCAATAGAATGGAGAAAAGTTAAAACACGAGGAGAACAATTTCACAAAATATTATAATAAGAAAAATATAGTAATCGATTGGACAAGTTGATGCATATTCCATTATCTTCGCCATTGAAGCAACACCATGATCTGATCATTCCAAACCAGATTCATATAAGTATAGTACCAGTATTGTAATACCAAGAATATATCTTTTTCCTTCATTCTATTGATCCGATCGAGAGAAAAGATCCAAACAATTGGTTCCCAAACCGACTAGTTGTTAGAGATGCATAATCCACGGTTTTTTCAATAACAAATAATTTTGCTA
>JAPMOQ010011130.1:7059-106433 GCA_026543055.1 Argiope trifasciata | reverse complement strand
ATATTTTGTATGTGATTAATTATGTACTTGATGCTTACTTTTATCCTATAAATTTTGTACAAAATTTCATGGTAGAAAAACAAACAGTAATTAAATGTAGTCAAATAAAACATGATATGGGATAGGATTTTTGTTATTTTTTTTTTCTTAGAGGTACAAAATAGTTTTAAAAAAAACTTTCTAAAATATTAACTGCTAATGAATTCCTTGTTTGCTTTTAATTGGCGAAAGAAGTTCATTTTTTAAATTTTTTTTTAGTTCTTTTAAATAACTATTAATATGAGGAAAGAAGAACCTAATGTCAAAATTATGGAAAACTACAGATAAAATAGAAAAATAAATTCTAAAATAATTGTTTTAAAATATGGTTGCTTATGCTTTAATGGTTATATATCTTATATATAATGAGGTAGAATGAATTTAAGTTTAATATTGCATTTATTTTTATACATGAAGTGTGTTACAATGTTTTGAAAAATTTAATTGGAGGATTTAAATCTGTTGATGTATATGTCTCATTAAATAAACTAATTAAATAACAAATTGTTTATATAAATTAATTAATGTTAGCTTAAAAATAATATATGATTTTTGTATGATGAATGAAAGCTAAAGTAGATATTTTGGCTGTTTCTCAATTTAGGTCTTGCTTCTGGTACTCGAGGAATTTTAATTATTGGCCCACCTGGAACTGGTAAAAGTTTTTTAATAGATGCAATTCAAAATGAATATGAAAATCTGTTGCCTCTTTACAACATCAAGAATATTATCTTTTGTAGGTATGCCCTTTTTTCCCCAAAAAATATTTATCTCTTATCTATTTAATAAAATAAGTATACATTTAAATATACCCATTTTTTATTGTTGCATACATTAAAAATGTAGAAATAAGTAATCATTCAACGACTTGGTTCTTGATTATCTCCGAAATTGAATATTGGCTCTATCATATTAACTTCAATGTTTATTGTTAAAATTTGGTGATTAGAATGCTTAATAAGATTTGACAGCATTATATCTGGTAACTTACTAATGGAATTTTAACTTAAATAGAGAGTGTTATAGTTATTAAAAACTGAGATTTGAGATTTAAATGAATTTAAACTTGCCTGACTGAAAAACAAACAAACTTTGTTTGCGAATGTTATAGTTTAAAACTGGCATGAGCTAGATGGTTGAAAATTAGCATATAATTATTACACTAAAATCTTAGTGTTGTATCAAATTTGCACATAATTTGACAGTGGAAAAATTGTTTCTGCTTCCTACCCTACAGTTAAAAAATGCCAGAAATTGGATAGGCAAATTTTTTTATGTGGCTTGTGTATTAACTGCATAGATTTGTATTAAACATTGGAAAAATTCTTTTTCTGGTGGATGGTCTATTTTTTTAAATGCAAAACAAAATAAAAATATAAATGCTTATTTGCAAAGCTAATGAGAAAATGTAACAAACTGAATAAATAAATTTGATGCTAAGTTGTTAAATTAAATTACTCTAGTAAATACTATGATTGATCATTTGGTCTTCATTTGAAAACAAAATGTGCAGTAATCATTCCACTTATATCACATGGAATTTTTAACAAATTATGTATATTGATTATTCTCAAAATTTGTAATGATATTTGATAGAAAAATGTTCAGTTGTGATTTTCACAAATTTTGAAGTATGTTTATTACTAACACCAAATATTCTTTGAAAAAAAATCAAATTTTGATTGAAAAATGTATTTTTTTTTAACCTTTGCTCTACTTTAATTTTAAAAAATCATGTTAGGTATCAGCTAAAAGTCTTGTTGCTACAAGTTCCATATCTTTCTTTCTTTTGAGCTTTGTTCTGAACATAAAACTAGGATATGTATATCTGTTAGGGATAAATATTATTGGTGTATTGTTAAAATTTGAAGAGAGGACTTTCATCTTTAATACTTGATTGTTGCTCAAATTTGCAAAAATCTTTCCATATTTATACCTAGGTAATTAATTAATAAATCTATATAATTTTATTATCTGTCTTAGGCTGAGAATTTGTTATTATATTGTAACATTAAAAATTCATCGAGTGCTATTAGGTAAAAAATTTATGCTTATCTTATAAGTATTACTTAGATTTTTGTATATTAGAAACAATTTCTCCGTTGTTTGTGTTACTTTTATTTATAAATAGTTTTTTTTCCTTCTTTCTTTCGCATGTAGTGGGTTTCATCTGCTAAAGAAACTTCTGAAAAAAATTGAAACTGAGTGAGTACATTGTGTAGAAATTATTTCTTTATGTGCATATATTATTTCTATAAATTTATTTTTTCATGTTTTCTTTTCTATGGTTGAATAGATCACCCAGTTTAATTCTTATAGACGATATTGACAAGCTTTGTGAAAACAAAGATCTGCAAAATGACTTTTCTTCCTTAATATACAAAATAATGGTAATTTGAAAGAATTTTTTTAAACATCTGATGAGTTATCTGTTTTTAAAAAAAATTTATATGGTGTGTTAAATTTTCAATATATATATGTGTGTGTGTGTGTATAAAACTTAATTATGATATGATTTTATTCTGATTAATGGATAAAATCCAGAATTAGTTTCTTTACTAAATTTGTAATTTGTGATTGAGAATAAGTTATTCTGTTATATTCCAAATCTGTATATAAATAAAAGGGCGAGAAGTAAAACTAAATATAGATTTAAACAAAGGATTTCT
Source organism: Argiope trifasciata (assembly GCA_026543055.1). Taxonomy (NCBI): domain Eukaryota; kingdom Metazoa; phylum Arthropoda; class Arachnida; order Araneae; family Araneidae; genus Argiope; species Argiope trifasciata. Next base: position 103,725 of record JAPMOQ010011130.1, on the reverse strand, counting down.
TTACGTATAAAGTTATAATTTATCATGTACAATGACAAATTCTAATCAGATTTTATTTCAGTTTATGTTAATTTTACATTTATTTAGTAACAGCTAAAATGCTTCCGAAGTACAATAACTAAATACTGCAGATTTGATAAGAGATAATACGTTTTATACACTAAAGTGCTTAATTTTGTGTATATTTTGTTTGTTGTTACATTTACAGAAAAATGATATTTCACTTTAATATTTACCTTTGATTAAAAATATATATGATAAAGGAGTGAGTAAAAATAAAGTTTTTCTCAATAACTTTGTCAAAATATTTTTATTTAATTGGAATATTTCATTAATTTTTTACATTAAGTTAGAAGTAAAACTTAAAAATGTTTTATTGATAATTTTTTTAAATGAGATAATAATTTTAATTTTTAAAGCAATAAAAATAATCAACAAAGTTGTTTTCATTCTTTATATTTCTTATCAGTTGAAATTTAGTCGTTGAAAGTATGGACTATCATTTAAGGAAATTTGGCAAATGTGGTTATTATTATATTAATATTACACATTTCAATGAACTCATATTTTTCAATACCTTATTAAATTTTCTTAATTCATTTAAAAAGATATCCCATGAATATTTGTAATGCATCCACAAATTTTGAATAAGGAGCTAGAGACATATATTAAAATGACATAGGCGACAAATAATGAATTATATCACTTAAACTTTCAATTGGAACATATATCTTTTAGGCATGTGAGTTTCACATTCTTTTAGAAAGGACTGAAAACATGTTTCCAATGAAGGATTATAATTCATTATATATTGAAGTTCTTCACTGCTATTGATATACACCATATTATTAATAAAATACTAAAATATAGTGGAAGTGCCTGTTAAACATGCTCTTATTATTTAAAAAAGATTAAAGAGGAGTTTTTGAAAAATAATTTTATTTGTTTTAATCTGAGATTTCTTTTCTTATTAAAATTTTATTAAATAATAAAATGAAAATTTTGGTTTTAGAATATTGTTTATAGATATTCAAATTTGTAAAATTAATATCAAATTCAGTGGTTAAAATTTTGTAAAAGAATTTAAAATAAAAGAATTTTTAATGCACTATTATTATATGTAGTAATCTATACTTATAATAAAGCTCAATGTGTGTGTGTGTGTGTTGGCGCTCTACAGGCCAGACCGTGGACCTACAGCTACCAAATTTGGTACATGTATACCTTGGAGGTCGGCAATGTGCACCTCGGAGCCCTTTTTCCGAATTTTTAATTAGAATTTGAATTAATTAAAATTTAAGCGAAATTTCGACGTTTTTCCGCTATAACTTCCGAAATTATTATCGCACAAACATGATTTTAACATCAATTTAAAGATAAAAAAAATTAGCTTTCTAATGGTATCAGTGTTCTAATGTATAACTCAAGCTTCTAATTTTAACGAATTTTTAAAGAAATATTTTAACCATGTTTTTTTGAGCACGTGACTGGATAAAATAAAATAAAACAATGCCGGAAGTTCAAATGAAAAAACAACTATCATCGTAAATCTAAAGAAACACAACTTTCAGCACGTGACTGGATAAAATAACATAAATATAAAATGTGATATCTTCTAAAAAAATAAATGCAAGGAAAAGGATTCTAAGAAATCGTTTGCAATATTTATATCATTAATTCCTTAAATTATCTTTATTTACAGTAAACTTGATTGAATTTAGACAGGATATACATTGAAATTCCGACTTAATGGCATATTTCTGTAATCGTTTGCAATATCTGTATCATTAATTCAATAATTTTTTCCCTTTTTCCCTTTCTTTAAAAAACATATTTAACATTTTGGCAATATCACAGAAAAAAACATTTTTAATATTTTGGAAGTATAATTGATAAATTATTAGAGCATTAAACTCAAAAAATTTTTCCGAATAAAATTACCGACTCTTTAACTACTAATAACTGAATTTTTTAACTTAAACTATTTCTTAAATTTTGGCTAAAAAATATATGATTTAATTGGAAATTTTAGATCGCATTACTCATGGCGAACCAGCTGGTCGCCAAAGGCGGCTAGTTTGCAATATATTTAAAACATAGTCATAATTTTTACTTTGGGAAATGTATGTATTCCAAAATCTTGGTGATACAAAACTGGACATTTCCTGCAGCTATTTTAATTAGAAACATTTAATTTAGAATTAGAATGCTTAGCTCTTTCAGTTTTTAAAATATTAACTTTTTCCTCCTTTTTAATTATCTAAATATATTTTTATTTGGAAGGATTCTTCTGCTCCAATACTGATGATTGCCACATGTCAGAATGAAAATTCTATTCCTGCGAATCTGCTGAAACCTGGCTTAATGGATGAAAAAATAAAATTTACCATTCCACCTGCTTCTGATAGAGTTCAGGTATTAGTTAATCCATTGAAATTAGTTGGAAATAATTTATATGCTCTTATATTTTTTCCAGCATACATTTGTCCATTAGGGTTGCTGCATCTTCTATAATTATCAAAATGAGAAATTAATGTTTATCGATTTTTTATTCATGATGACAAAATACTTCAGTAAACAAGCAGTTTATTAATAATATTAAAACAAAAAATATATAAAATATAAACGTATTTGTTATAAAAATCCATTTTCTTTTAAGAAATGTTTTTTAATATCATTATTGCGTTGATTTGTACTTCTTAATTCATTTCTTATAGCTCAGATTTGTTTTCAGAAAGGATTGCTATACCAAAGGGGAAAACTGGTTAAGTATAGGGAATTTAAAAACCATGTAATAAAACAAGGAAAATGCAGGGAAACTTGAAAATTTCCATAAAAATTGGAAAGTACAGATAATCTTAAGCTACAAAGTTGCTATTTTTTTAAATATAATAAATGCAGATCTCTAAACATTGTAAGAATAAAGAATTATAGTCATGGCTCCAAAAATAAAAGAACATCAATTAACAGGGCCCAAAATCCTACAAAATGTTGTACATTATTTTTCCTGGATTAACTCCATTTTTTTCAACAGTCAATTAAAAAAATTATAAATAATAAAATTTTACAATATGCTTTGATGAAAGTATGAACAGCATTTCACTAAAAAAATACCTAATGAATTTTACTGTACAATAATAGTATGAATCAGCTGATAAGAGTTCTCACATGATATTGGAATTTGGTATTTTTAAAGCATTCCATTGCTCCGGAACTGCTTGAGAATTTTAAAGAAGTTATACCAAGTTTGGACTTATAGTTACTTAAGTATGGATGGAATAAAAGTTAATAATTTTTCTAAAACATATCAAAAGAAGAACTTTCAAGCAAAAATAAGTATAATATTTTAGATCTAGGTACTTTTGGATTACACATAATCCATAAAATTTTTCAGTATGGACACAAATCTACTGGCTGGAAAGTAGATATTACTCTAATATCCTTATATAGAATATTTAAAGATAGTCTAGCTAAATGTGCCAGCTTTCTGGATGTTAAAGATTCTTCTGAATTTCCATTGAAATTTTGTTCTATCTGCTGGGTTCTATCTGCTTTTTGACAATATAGGGAAAAAAAGCACAGATGGTTTGTTCAAAGCATGTAACTGTCCAATTAGAATTTTTTCTGAAGAAACTAAAAAGGAAATGTAAAGAAAGAATAGTCTGATCCATTTAATAAAAAAAATTCATTTAAATAATTTTTATCAAATATTTTGAGATCAAAAGAATTTCCTGATTTTGATAAAGTTGTAAAAATCACTCTTGTGTAATCACATCGCCAATGTGACTATGGAAGGTGGATTTAGTATCCACAAGAATATGCTTGCCTATAATTTGGAGGAAAATTTGTTAATAGCTTTGAAAACTGTTTATGATGTCTTAATGTTTTATGATAGTATTTTAAATTTTCTGATTTCAAAAGATCTGTTTCAGTATATTAAATTAGTACATGTGAGGTCTTTTCCAGCTATAGAAAATAAGAAAAAAGTTCAGGTAAAAAAAGTGTTCAACAGTAAAGTAACTTAGCAAGATAAATTGCTGCAAAAAGGAAAAGAAAAATGAAACTGATGATTGAAAAATTTGTAGCAATTGCAGAGATTAATGCTCAAATTAGTGAAAAGTTTTTGTTAAGTAATCACTAGATGGTTTGTATCATGATTGCAAGGATGTTATTATGTATTTTATTACACTTAAATTCTTAATTTTGAATGAAATAAATTAACACATTAAAAGCGGGAGTCGTAGTACTACGATTTATCGCCACATTACCTAGCATACTTTAGTCAAGATCCCCGTCTTCAATGTGTTAAAGAGCATCAGAGGTGATCAATATCTCCCCCTTTTGTAATATGTAAATTTTGTACTGCTAATTGCTAGATAATACAGAGATTTTTTTCTTTATAAACATTAATACTATTCACTATATTATTTAGGGTAATCTTAAGTTGTTGCTGACGTTCCTTGTTTTTTCCACTTATTAAAACTATGGAGTATTATTATTCCATTATTATTATTATATCAGTGTTCGTAGATATCCTCTTATATTACATGTACATGCATGGGAAACTTTAAAAAAAAAAATTTTTTTTAAGTGTAACCCTGCCAGAATCCATAAGTATGAATGGCAATATGATTCATAGATACTTCAATCAAACATTTATCCTTTTTTTAGATCAATGATATATTTTATTTTTAAATTTCTGCTCCCCTGAAATGTTTTCACTGACTTTATTTTCTTAAAATGAATTCCTTTTAATACTTGTGTGAAGACAACAATTATTGCTCTCAACATACTTTAATCTTCTTATTGCTTACACCATATTTTAATCTTTTTATTGCTTACAGCATATTTTAATCTTCTTTTATGAATTCATTTATTAGATTAAAGCAATTTATCTTGAGATGGACTAATAAACATTTTAGTTTGTTTGTTTTTTCAAACATTTTACATTACCTGTGAACAGACCAGCCTGGGAAAACTTTAAAATCTACTCATTTAATATTGCTAAAATACAGAGGGAATAAGGTCTGATATTAAATATGAGAAGTGATTTTAATAGAAATGAAAATGTATTCATTTTAACTTTGTATCGTCATAACTAAATACACTTGTATATTTTCTTGCAACAATGCATGTTTCAGAATTGATGAGGCTTTCATGTTTTCACAAAAAATAATTGGGTATGTTTCATGTTTTAGATAGCAAAGAAGATTTTGAAAATGTATGAAAATGATGTAACCAATGATCAAATTTATGAAATATCTGATTTGGCTCATGGATTTACTGGTGGTGACATAAAAAGATTATGTCAGGATGGTATGTTTTTTTCAATCTAAATTCATTTCTTCCCCTTTTATGAAATTTTTGTGTTGGCAATTCTAGTTTTTGATTATTTTTAATTATTTCAGCTTATCTAAAAGCAATTGAAAGTTCTTCAGACTGCCGCATTACTTTTAGCCATCTGCAAAAGAGTATCTTAAATATAAAACCTTCATCAATGGAAAAATTAAGTTTTGAAGTTCCAAATGTAAGTTGTCTTAATTTACTAAACATTTTGCTCTTGATTAAACATTTTATGGAGAGTTTGTATGCATCTGTTATGTCTGCATGCTTTTATATAAATTTTTACTTATATGCATACTATGTTGCAAAATATTTTGAATGAATATTATTGCAAATACCCCAAGATCATAACAAATCTGTGCTTTTTAAATTTATTTTTGAAATTTTATTGGTATTATATTTATCTAGATGGAGTTTAATGCATGTCATATTTGAAGAAAGATTTAGTTATATTCTGTTGTAGGTAACAATTGATTTTATAATAAAATGTGTTATGAAATTTTTTTGTTACACATATGCATAACTAGTAAATATATCCTCAGAATTTTTTTAAAAAATTGTGAAGCAAGATATTTTTGGAAAAGATTAATATGGATTTATAAAAAGGGATTAGAGTTATTAATTTGTGTTTTCAACTCTTTTTCTGACATAGGAAATAGTTTTTGTTGTAATTTGAGATGTCTTATTGTATATTTCTTGTATGGCAACAATTAGCTTACTTTTTTGCTGTTAATATTATTTATTCATAGTTATTTTTGCTATTATTTCTCCAAAGTGATGTAATATGCTTTGAGTGGTCAATTTATGACCACTTGACATTTATAAGCAGATCAGCAATAATTTCATGCTGTTTCCTCTAAAGGGTGTAATAGCTATAAAAAGTGAATGCAGAATAAGTGAATCATCTTTTGCGCTGCATTACTTGAGAAAAAATGGGCAAAATGTATTTAATTGAGTTTGATTGAGAGATGATTTTATGTGTTCCCCTTGAGATAAATTTTTCTTAATTAGTAAATTGCATTTATCTATAAAGAAAGAGATCCACGCAATGACGATTAGAGAATAATTTGAAATTTATTTAAATGAGGTTGCATCTCGCAACCAAAATGAAAAATAAAAACATACTTATTGAAGAACACACAACTACTTGAAATATGGCAATCAACATTTCAAAAATTCAGTCGATCTTTAACATTTGACTTCTTATTTATATGTGCAACGATAAACAAAAAGTTCATCTTCTTCAATGATATCCTAATAAGAGTTATCATATTAGATTTTGTAACTGCATCAAATTAGCTTGATTCGAAAAATTTGAACCCAGTTGCAGATGCTGCCGATATAAATAGGAAAATTTTGACTTATTCCCAACAGATCCAAGCATTGGAACTAGTTTCAGCAAAATGATGGCACTTATGAAGTATTTGAGAGCAACAGATATTAGTTTTTACAGAGAAAGGACTACAAGCAAGTAACCAAATCTCAATGTCGTGCTTGTAGTCTTTGCAAGGCATCTTATGCTCAATCTGAAAGGATGCTTTTCAGAGCTATCCACCCCAGCCGAAGAACTATGGTACATCAAATTACTGGGAATCTTAATCAAGAAGCAACAGCAAAGATTTCCAAATGTCACACATTACTCCACAAAGGCAATGGAAACAGACGACCTGTTTGAAAGTCTTTACTCCCTGCCTTGAACAAAAGCAGGCATCTCCAATTTTGGAGTATAAAGATTAGGTAAGGTAACTAAAAAAAGTCACGTAATCTGTTAAAACACATTTTCAATAATATCATGCAGATGGCATGTGCAAATAAGGAATAAACAGTATGAAAGTAATAGACCCCCAATTGCATTGCCAAAATATTACAAACTGGTGGAGGCAATGTTAGGATTTGAGAATGTTTTCTTGCTATTGTATGTTCCTGTGATTAATATGGAATAATATCTAAATGCTTAAAATTATTTATTATCACTGATCGGATGCATCTTGTTAATGTACCTTGCCAGCAATGGATACTTTCAGTAGGATAATGCTCTCCATCTGGCATTGTCTGCTGATCCTTCTAAGAAAATGGCAAAAACTTTATCTGTCATTGCTGACTTTCACAGTTGCTATATCTCAATCCACTTGAAAATCTGTGGTATGAGATCACATGAAACATTAGATATTTTGATACATACCAGGAAATCTTAAGGAATTCTGAAAATGCAGTTCATTTGATATGGTCACAAATTCCTCATACTATCTACCAATACCACATAAACTCTATGCTAAGAAAACTTCATCAAGCATTGGGGGCACAAGGTGGCTTAAAATTGCATTGAGAGGGTGATCATAATGATTGTTTATTCAGTGCTTGTTTGATCACATTTTTCTTCATTAAAAATTTAAGTATTGTATATTTTATTCTCTTTTTTATTCCTTTAAATAAATGTCACCCAATTTGTGCTTGCAAAAATTGGAACTTTATTTTGAATTCCCATTTGCAAATTATAATGTATTAAAAATATTTAGACTATTAATTTTCATGTTGATCATTAATTACATTATTACTTTTGCACTATTAATCTTTGCAATGAGTAATAATTGCATTTTTACTTATTGCACTTCATTAAATTACTTATTCACTATTAGTCTTTGCTCATCATCACTAAATAAAATATCATTTTATAGCAAAATTTTTTTAGGTTATAAACAATTAATCTTAAGTACTTAAGGTTATTTGCTTATTCATATTCAAGCATATTCCTTATTCATCTATACTCATAATAAAGCTCAACTTGTGTGTTGGTGCACTTCAGGCCAGACTGTACCACCTTGAGCTACTAAATTTGGCATGTGTAAACATTAGATACCAGGAATGTGCACAGAGCGATTTTTTCAAATTTTTGATTAGAATTTAAATTAATTAAAAATTAAGCAAAATGTTGCCATTTTATAGTATAACTTCAGAAAATATTATTGCAAAATGTGATTTTTAAATCAAGTAAAAAAGTAAATGGAAAAGAAAAAAAATTAGCTTTCGAATGGTATGAGTGTTTCAACATATAACTTAAGCTTCTATTTTTAATAAATTTTAAAAGAACTAGTTTAACCATATTTTTCAACAATATATTTCAGACAAAAAAATATATAATTTAATCTGCGTGAGCAAATCCAGGAGAAAAAATTAGTTTTTGTCAACGTGTTGCCATCATATTGACAAAAGTTTAAATTTTAAAAAATCAACTGTTATTGCGAATTAAATTTAAAAAATGTATTATATATGTAATATTGTATTTTGTAATATTTTCTAAAAATATAAATGCAAAGCAAAGGTTTCTATGATTGTTTGCTATATACGAAAGTTGTTATATCAATCAATTTTTTAAATTAATCCCTTAAACTGACTGATTTATAAAAATAAAAGAATATTATTATGAAAACGTATTCTTTTAGATCTTTCTGTCCACCATCTTAAAGAAAATATCAACTTCAAGCCAGTCAATGCTAGAATTACTCCAAGGCTGGTAATCAAATGAACATATGTTTGCATTTATGAATGAATGCATGTGTATGTGTTAGGGAACTACCCACTAGACCATATGTTCTAAAGCTACCATACTTGGTATTACTTTGAAAGATGAAAAAGTATACCTAGAGCAGGAGTTTTTCTGAAATTTTTATTAGTTAAAAATTAAACTAACATTTGAAACTTTTCTGAATCCCCAATAATTTTTCAAAATATAGCAGCACAAAACTTTTTAAGAACTCCTCTTAAAAATGACTTTTTTTTCATTGATAATAATGTTTTAACCTATAAATTAAGTTAATTTTTTTAATGAATTAAAAAAAAAATACTGTATCTATATTTTCCAACAATTAATTTCTCACAAAATGAAAGAGGAATTTAACCTGCAAGAGCACTTGCTTTGCTGTCACTTTGACAAAAACTCAAACGAAATGATTAAGTTAACATTTACAGCAAATCAAATTGAGGGAAGTGTGATGTTCAACATGTTTTGAAATGGTAGCGTAAGGTCATGGAATAAATATAAGATGTGATATTTTCCACATAATTCCACAACAGTTGATTGCAAATCAGAGTGATATATGATACAATGAATAAATAATCGTAAGCCTTCTATAATAATGTGAGTTAAGTGACTACCAAAGTTTGACTATATTTGGCTGATAAGTTATAAAGAGAGCAAGATACATTAGTATTTGATTGAAAATTCTAAAACACATTCCTCATGGCAAACCAGCTGGTCACCAAAGGTGGCTTGTATATTCATAATTTCAAAGCAATCAATATTTTAAAATGAGTCCAGTATAATTTAATATTTAAGAATATCAAATATCTTTTGTTAATGAGCTGAAGTTGTTGAGAAGAAATATTGTGATGAAAAGCTGAAGAAATGTTATTATAATATTGCAAGCAGCATAGTTTTTTTTTGTTGTTGTTGTTAATAAAAGTTTTCATATGATGCTTTTAAAAGCAGTATTTGGAAAATCAAAAAAATTTGTGATAAGAAATTTTGAAAACTATATTATATTTCTAGAATTTTTTTTTTTACTTGATTATCACAACTTTGAATTTTTATCATCTTAAAATATAAAAAATGGTTTCAGTAGTTTTATAATTTTTTCACCCAGAAACTTTAGGAAGCTTCTTCATGAACATAAAATACCCACTTTTCTATTTTGCAAATTCATTATAATCTTAATGCATTTCATTGTTTTGATTGTGCATATCCAAGGACATATGTACAGATGAAAAGTAAAATGTTTAGTAAAAGATAAAGATAGCTTGTATTTTGTAATTTCCCACTGCTTTATCTGATAATTTGATAATGACTTACCCTTTTCTTAAAGTAATTATGACTCCTTAGAGGTACCTGGAATTCATACATACCCTTCTTTTATTAATTGGAATTAAAATTTTATTTTGCTGTTTTGAATTTTTTAAAAATATTCCTACTAGTATCTGATATATTAGTTAAAATCGTGTGCTTTTCTTCTTTTTAAAATTCTAGGTCAAGTGGAGTGATATTGGAGGAATGAATGAGGTTAAAGAAGCTGTGAAAGAAATGGTTGACTGGCCTTTGAAACATCCAGACAAATTAAGGAAATTCAAAATAGTTCCTCCGAGAGGTATTCTGTTGTATGGGCCACCAGGTTGTTGTAAAACAATGATAGCAAAGGCTTTGGCTTCAGAAAGTCAATTAAACTTTATAAATATTAAGGTAAAAATTAAAGAGGAAATTTTAGATAATTTCAAATTTATAGCTAATACAACAGTGAACTCAGGTTGCCAATTTTGTTGACTATCATAGAGTTTGGCATAGATTGAATTGGTACAATAAATGATATTCTTAGCTCCACAAAGATTGTTGTTGAGTAAAATTGTGTGATGCATGAAACTGTATCATTCACAAGAATAGAGCATATTATCAAAGAATTTTTAATTCATAAATAATTTTAAGAATACGGAGGATTTTTAAAAAAAAAGATGGGTAAATTTTTGTGCTATATCAATTCATCACAGTCTCTATACCTCAAATCTATGTAGCTCTTCTTTATAACTAAAAGAATTTTTAAAAATCATTTTCTGATCACAAGGAGATTATTCTAGTAGAAAGCAGATGACAACTTTTTTATGAAACATTTATAAATATTGCATGGTAAACCCAGAATAAAATTTATTTTTGAAATTTCAGATGTGTCAATCTAACTAACAATTTGAAATAATTTTAATCCAAGGACCTAGGCAACAAAATAATATACTCTTTTAACTAATTTTGAGAACTTTAGATGTTACCATATGCAATTACTCATGGTATCTTCACTGGTGTCTTACTTCGTAATTAGTAAAATTATTAAGATTTTTTAAAAATTGATTTATCATAATAATTCTCATCCTTAATTTATTTGAAGTAAATGAAAGAAATATAAGCAATATTTGTTTTTAATTCATAATCTTTGAGTTGAAGGATTAGTTGCAGAATAATATTGTTTTAAGTTTAATCAATTAAGATTAAATTATTCAGAATATTTCTAAATAATCCCATTAAGAAATCAAAAATATCCTTACAAATAATTTGTCAACAATTCTTTTATGTTTCAGTTTACTATTTCCTAAAGTGATTAAATTTATGGTTTTTCAGTTTTAAATGTAGCTGATGTACTTAATTTGTTTTCTTGAGGGCATTTATAATTGTATTTAATGAATGGTTAATCTATACTTATAATAAAGCTCAATGTGTGTGTGTGTGTGTGTGTGTGTGTGTTGGCGCTCTACAGGCCAGACCGTTGGACCTGAAGCTACCAAATTTGGTACATGTATACCTTGGAGGTCCGGAATGTGCACCTCGGAGCCCTTTTTTCGAATTTTTAATTAGAATTTGAATTAATTAAAATTTAAGCGAAATTTCGACGTTTTTCCGCCATAACTTCCGAAAATATTATTGCACAAGCATGATTTTTATATCAATTTAAAGATTAAAAAATTAGCTTTCTAACGGTATCAGTGTTTTTAATGTATAACTTAAGCTACTATTTTTAACGAATTTTTAAAGAAATATTTTAACTATGTTTTTTATCACGTGACTGGATAAAATAAAACAATGCCGGAAGTTCAAATAAAAAAAAACCTATCATCGCAAAATAAATCTACAGAAATGCAACTGTCAGCACGTGACTGGATAAAATAAAATAAATATAAAATGTGATATTTTCTTTAAAAAATAAATGCAAAGCAAAGCAATATCTATATCATTAAGTCAATAAATCTTCTTTATTTACGGTAAACCTGATTGAATTTAGACAGGATATGCATTGAAATCCCGATTTAATGGCATATTTATGTAATCGTTTGCAATATCTGTATCATTAATTTAATACTTTTTTCCCTTTCTCGCTTTCTTTAAAAAAACATATTTAATATTTTGGCAACATCATCGATTTTTTTTTTTTAATATTTTGGAAGCATACCCGATGGTTCAAACTGACTGATTTATAAAATTAAAGAATATTATTAGGAAAAGGTGTACTTTTAGAACTTTCCGTCCATCATCTTCAAGAAAATATTAATTTCAGGCCAATACATGCCCGGAATTACTTCAAGGCTAATGAATATGTGATTTAATTGAAAATTTAGAACCAATTACTCATGGCGAACCAGCTGGTCGCCAAAGGCGGCTAGTGTAATATAAAGAACATGTATTGTTTAAACATTCAATAAATAATCTTAAGAGATTTTCTTGACTCTTTACTCATATACTTGTTCAACAAGAATGAATTATTTTTTTATAGTTTAGCCAGAATATAAATGTCAGTTTTCTAGAATGCTCTATATTCTGTCAGGGTACTGCCTCTATAATAATTTTCTAAATGTTCTATCCTTAAATTTCTTCTAAAAAATTGGGAATGATTTGAATTTGCATTTTATAAGTTCAAAATTTGCAAAATTGTGATAATAGAAAAAAATATAGAATCCTTACATTTAAATCTAGTCATCTTGTGATAAACTAATTTCATATAATCTGTTTTTGGATAATTTTTCTTTATGTTCAATATTTTGTATTTGATATATTTGATTTCATCTTTGAAGTCAATAAAAAATATGTATTATTTTACTTATTGTGTTTGGATTTGATTTTTAATTAAAAGTTTCTTATCTTTTCAGAGTTCTCAGATTTTCAATATGTATGTTGGAGAATCTGAGAAATCAGTTTCAGAATTGTTTAAAAAGGCACGAGCAGCTGCGCCTTGCATTCTGTTCCTTGATGAGGTGGATTCATTGGTTCCTGTAAGAGGAAGGTAATTTAATTTTCTGAATTCTTTTTGATAAGTATTAACATGAGTTAACTATTAATATATACATTTTTTAACCAACTGATTCATTGCATTGTTGGTTGTTAAAATTACCATTAAAATTCTATGTAACATGGTCTCTTAATAGCTTCCATAGCAAAGTATTTTTAAACCAAATTTCTATAGCTTCATTTATTTATTTATTTATTTTTTTTTTTTTTTTGAAAATTTGATTTTTGGAAGCAAAATGTTGGGTTGTTTTCCTTCATCTTTTTCTTTTGTTAAACTTTTAAAGGCATTTATCCTATAAAATTAAAGCAAAAAACTATTCATATTAAAAGAAACAAACTGGAATAAAATTCTCAGGTGGGGAGAGAAAAGACAACTGTCAAGAACTTCAAGGCAAACTCAAAGCAGTAGGCAAACAGACTTAATAATTCATTATGAGTTGAAATTATACTTAAATGTTTTAATGCAGTGGAAAAATATTTCAATAATTTTTGTATTTTTAAGAGCTTGGACTCCTTATGATTTCGAAAGAAATGGCAAGTATATGTCTGAATTCAATTGCTTCTTACTTCTAAAAAGAAATCGTTTTATAGAATTTAGAGTTCTAAAAATATAGAATTATAAAAAAGAATTCTGAATAGAAGTTTGTATTTTTGATTATTCACCAGTGGAAACTCCAATGTGACAGATCGAGTTGTAACCCAGATTTTAGTTGAGATTGATGGGATTGATGTGCTTGAACAAGGAGTAAGTGTTATAGCTGCTACAAACAGACCTGAAAGAATTGATCCTGTAAGTATAAATTAGCTGATTTTCTTCCAAGAACTCTTACTTATAGTAATCAAGACATTAATTTAACTTATTCTATGTTTAGAAAATATCATGTATGGATTATATCAATCCTTGAATGATTCATGAAAAAATTATATAATTTTCATTTTAGAGTTTTAAATTAAAGTGAAAATCCAGTTGGCAATCCAACTACTGATTTTATATATTGTAAAAGTCATTTTTCATAATTGCTTTTTATAAACCAGACACTTTTTTTTCCAACTAAATAAATTTTGTAGCCAGTGAAATTTATGTAATTCCATTTTTATTTTAAAATTGATAAAAATTAAATAAGTTTTTGATTTAAATTATATAGATGTTTTATCATAAGATAGGTAGGGGAACTAAAAAATAATATTAAATGGGTAAAATGTGGAACTAAAAAGTATATGATTTAGGTTGACTGCATTGATTTGTTTAAAAAATTAATTTTTTACAATAAACTTTTTTGTTTCAGAGTCTTTTAAGACCTGGAAGGCTTGATCGTTTAATATACATAGCTTTACCTGATGCTAGGACAAGAAAAGAAATTTTTCAAGTGATGTTTCGAAAAAAACCAATTTCATCAGATATAGATTTACAATATTTAGTAGACAAAACAGAAAATTATACTGGAGCTGAGGTAAATAATATTTACTAATTTACTTTTAAAAGAAAGCATTCTCAAATTCAAAAACTTCATCTTCTGTTTTACTTTTTATATTCATTTTATATGACATATTCATTAGAATTTGAAAAAATATTTTACATAATTGTATTTTTTTACTCGTTAAAATATTTGCTGTATTTGGTGAAAACTTGGAATTAATATAAAATGTTAGGTAATGTTTCATATTATGTCCAGAAAAAAGCACTCAACATGATCATAACCTTTTTAAAGGTAGATAATCTTTTTGAAAATAAATTTATTTTACATATTAATAATCTATTCTTGAATAATGAAAATTTATTTTTCAAATAAATATTTTTTGTTTTATGGGTCTTATTTAAAACTATTGTATGCTTGTTTAAAATTAACTAATTTCTTCTTACAATAAAATAATAATTAATAGTATAATTAATCATAATAATAGCATAGCTATGTATTCATTTCCGAATTGTGGGCATTGATTATTTCAAAGCTTTTATAGATACTGCTAGCAACAATTCAGGGTTTAGATATTATCAATAACATCCAAATACTTTACATCATTGTATAAAATGTACAGATGTCGGTATCTTTAAATTTGCCATTTCATCTCCTAAAAAATTAATGGTTTTGAATTCATCAGTACAACCATCCATACTTATTTTTCTGAAAGTTGTTAGTTTAAAAAGAAAAGCACAGTAAATGACATGCATAAAAATTGCAGTCAATAACTTTTTACCTTATAAAATGTAGAGTATTTTAGCTAAATCAATACATGTAACTTCAAACACTCCAGACTATTTTATACGGTCCTTCAGGAAGGATGTGAGTAGCAATTCTCAGACTATCTTTTGCAAGTTTCATAAATATTACTTTTCGAGGAAATTTTCTCCAGTCATTAATAAATGTATGCATTCTTTTAAAAGCCTTAACATTTAGTTTTGGAGAAAACAAAAATCTTATTTTGGATCATGCTCAGAAGTTCTGAAGAATTCACTGTTTTTAAGGTCAAATCTATAAAATTTTTCATTTTACACATTTTTGTGCCTTGACAGCATTTTTATGACAGCTCCAATTTAACATTCTCCTTCAATGATTTAATATTTATATTTGATACACATAATTTTGAACTCTTCAATCTTTAATGATATTAGATTATAAGTACCTAAAATTTCATAAAAAGATGAATCTAATTGTTAAAATAATTGTGTACTTAACAAATTTTGATTATTTAAAAATTGATCAAACAAGATTGTTAATGCTTTTTTAAAAATAGCTGTAATTATCTTCAAAAATGTCTGTGAACATTATAATATATACATGAAATGGAATTTGAAGATTAATTTTTTAAAGTGCAATAAAGTCTTACTTGTGATTTACCTGATGCATTTAGAAGTATGAAACACTGTGTCTTAGTAATTAATTCATACGGTTCTTTAAAAAAAATATTGATTTTGAGATATTTAGTTTTTATATTAGTTTAAGCAATAAAATAGTCTTTATACTTGTAATTTTCTCAATATGGTGAATCTTGGGGACCATAGTATTAATACTATAGCTCAGAAATGTATTTGAGCTCACTTAATTGTCTCATATTAAAAAAATGGCTAATTTTTAGTACATTTATCAAGTACACAACCTGACTTTTATCACCACGCTATAACACGTTTAAACAAATAGTCAGTTAAAAAAAATCCTTTCTAATTTTATAAAAAAGACTATATTTAAATTATAAATAATATTCAATTCAGCCTTTTGTCAGCATTGTTTTTTTTTTTTTAATATCAATGTCAAACTAAATTGAAAAAAAGTGGGGGAAGGGGATGCTTATAGGGATCTTTAGCAATAGTTTTCACTTTTTAAAAATTGTCTCTTTATTTATATTCTTGCAAATTTTATGTGAAAAAAAAATGATTATTTTTACAAAGATTTAATTAATGGTTCACTTGCTGTTTTTTAAAGTTTAATTTTGGTGCAGCTATTATCTATCATATTTCTAGTGGCATTAAAATGTAATATAATAGGAGTTTCTAAAGATGAGTTTATCATACATTCTTTAATTTTTTTATTATATTAAATCCCAAAATAAAAGATTAACTTGTTTTATAATATTAGCTTTGATAAATATGTATTTAAAATAGAATGATTCTTAATCACAAATTAATGACATGGCTAGATAGTTTTTCAGAAGCTGAAATGCAAATTCCTTTATTTTCAATACTCTAATTATTGAACGATTAAATATTTTATCAAAAACAAAAATGTAATATTAAATTTACACATTTCATTAACCAATATTATGTTTTTATTTATTCTTTTATTATAGTTATTTTTAGTACTTTGTAAAAGTCACATATTGAAAAATTTTCAAATAAGCAAATATATCCTTCTAAAACTATTTTCTTGTATTTTTTTCTTATTCATTGAAAAAAAAAAATCACATTTTGAATAAAAACAACTTCTAATAACAAAGTTGTCTTTTTTTGTGATATAACCTTAAATTGCTATCTAAACTGTAATGTACTTTATGATGAAAAATTTTAATATATTTTTTTGATTGTGAAATTCACAAATATAAATATTTTGCATTGCAATTTTTAATTTTTTTTCTGAATAAAAATCATCTACTTTAATATTACTGAAAAATTTACAATTAGAACATTGCATTTAATGTACTAATTATTATTTGTGAGAATTAACAATTTCAATAGTTAATGATGTTTTATTGGGACATTTTTATTTATTTAAATTAATGTTATAGTTATGTTAATTTCAGATATCTTCTGTTTGTCTTGAAGCTTCTAAATCTGCTTTAAAAGAAGGAAAATTTTTGTCTGCACCACCAGTCAACATGAAACATTTTCTTACAGCTTTAAAAAGTGTGCAGCCAAGAACAACTCAAGAAATGTTAGATACTTTTGAAAATTATCACCGCAAATTCCAATTTAAGTAATAATAAAATCCTTCTGAATTTTGCATCAATCAATACTAATCTTTTTGCTTTTTTGAAATCAATAGGTTTTTATCACCATATTTGAATACTCTTCATGTTTTTACATTGCATTTTATAGTTGAAATTATATATTTTAATAATAAAACAAATACAGTTTGGTGCAGCATAGTCAACACCATGGCTCTTGTACCAATAAAATCCAAAATTGCATCAATCAAATTATGTTAAATTCTTTTATTGAAATTTCTTTTTTAAAAAAACTAAGCACAAGCTTTCTAATTGTATTTCTTGTCTTGTTATCAAATATTTGGAAATTATAGTTTTTATAATATCAGATAAATATGCTAAAACTTTAATATATGAACTAATTTAAAGAGGTACAGCATGAAATATTTTTTGGCAAATATATTAAAGTTAGATTTGATATTTATATAGAATATTCTAATTAGATATCTATGATCAATTATAATCATAGTAATGGGTAAAGAATTAAAATACTCTGTTGAAGTCTGACACAGATAGAAAATATCAAAAATTTGTTTTGGACTTAGTTTTCTTCATATGAAAAATATATACATGTAATGTAAATTTAATATCACTTATTCCTTAGAAAACTGCACATCCATTTTCTCATCAAAAGAAACAGGTAAATTTATCTATATTATACAATAATGGAAATTTTATATAATACAAAATTTTTCACAATGCATTGAAGTGAAAATGAACAAACAATGCAATTCAAAGATACTGTTGGCTTCCAGATCCAAATCGAGAATTGAGGTATTTTGCCTTATCAACTATGGTGTTCACTTGTTGTTTTGAGAATTGCTTAACACCAATTTCATCCCTATCAAAGGCTTTTCTCTCTTTTGGCTTGTTTTTCTAGAGAGAAAGAGAAGAAAAAAAAAATCAATAAATTTTCTTATGTAGTTATAAATGTTCAAAAGATTCTAATCTAAGAGAAAGAAATTTATTAAAAAAGAAATTCCTCTGAAAACAACAATATGCTGGCTCCTATATATATATTTTTATTATTAGTACAGTATTTTAATTTAATCATTAATACATTACAAAACTCATTCTAAGATTGTTATAGTAAGAATATTAATTGTACATTTAACTTATATATTAATTTTATAAAAATATTTAAAAACTTCCAATGAGATTTCTTACACACAAAATAATAACCAAGGGTTTTAGTGAATTAGTTTTGTAAAAACATGATAAAAATAATGAATATTAAAAAAAAGTTCAAATATACTTAAAAGGGCACTTGAGAAAGTATTTGTTTAATTTCTGTTATCTACTATAGTTTATATAATAATTTTTTGAAGAGGGATTCTGAAACGTTCATTGCTGAGTCTATTAAGTTTCCAAGAAAGAAATGATAAAATTTAAATATATAATGCAGCCAAACCTCACTTAATAAGCAAAACAATGTGTAAAAAAGTAACTCACTTACTGAACAATGTATTGTACAACAAACAACTGTTCATTCTACAGATGTCACATTCTGAATTGGCTTATATCCAGTCTTTCTCGAGCACTTATTTGAAGAGAAGCATTATATATACATGGAAAAGTTTTAACCAGATAGTGTCATCAAATGCTACAGTAAATTGTTTGAGCAAATGCTTATAGAATCTTACATGACAAGATTTTAGGACTAGAGAACATGGGCAGAACTACCAAAGAGATTATATAGTGACAAATGTGATTTGATAATGAGAAAACAAACAAACCCAGGAACACTAGTTTTCAGTTTCCTATCAGATAGATTATCTTTCCTCAGTAAAGCATCTTCTAACTATTCTACAGAGTAAGTACAGAGTAACACCCATAAAAAAGAACATCCATGCCATAAAGAAAGCTTTTCCTCAAAAGCTACCAGTAGCATCACACAGGCATTAACAGACATTTTTTTACACAGTTATGGACAAATAATGTATCATACTTTGTTCTTGTAAAGAGTGGCATATGCTACTATTTTAGCCATAAACGTGTTAAAACAAAAATTAAACTTGAAAACAGGGTATTGTTTAGCATGCAGTATTACACATTTGCACTCCAGACAAAAATGAAATAGAATATAATTGATAGGATGCTAAATCCAGAATAATAATGTCATAACCATGAATGTATTCTTCACTTATCCTATATATAACACATGTAATATTAATTTTTTTCCTCCTAAAATAGTCTATAATTTTCATTATTTTTCTTCACTGAACATCCTTCAAATATTCTATACATTTTAAGAGTCTAACAAGTTGGTTAAGTAACATAACTGTATTTGAATAATTATTTTAGTTTATGTTCAAATATTTCTTAAATCTACCATAATTTATAAATGTATGGAAATTCTGACTTACTTCTTTTGATTTCTTTTTCAAACTTTTCTTGTGCATATCCAACAGTGATTCAGAGCGTTTTGATTTCTAAAATGAAAAGGGAAAAATCATTATCATCAGTGAAAAAACTCCCATTGTTCAAATCTATACTTATAATAAAGCTCAATGTGCGTGCGTGTGTGTTGGCGCTCTACAGGCCAGACCGTTGGACCTACAGCTACCAAATTTGGTACATGTATACTTTGGAGGTCGGGAATGTGCACCTCGGAGCCTTTTTTTCGAATTTTTAATTAGAATTTGAATTAAAATTTAAGCGAAATTACGACGTTTTTCCACTATAACTTCCAAAAATATTGCACAAATATGATTTTTATATCAATTTAAAGATTTTAAAAAAAATTAGCTTTCTAACGGTATCAGTTTCTTTAATTTATAATGTAAACTTCTATTTTTAATGAATTTTTTTAAATTTTTTTAACCATGTTTTTAGCACCTGACTGGATAAAATAAAAGAATGCCGGAAGTTCGAATAAAAAAAAACTATCATCGCAAAATAAATCTGAAGAAATGCAACTTTTAGCACGTGACAAGATAAAATAAAAATAAAATGTGATATTTTCTTCAAAAAATGCAAGGCAAAGGATTCTATGATCGTTTGTAATATTTAAATCATTAATTGAATAAATTATCTTTATTTATACAGGATATGCATTCAAATTCCTTTCCAATGGCCAATTTGTAAAATATTATTAATAGGCATATATATTGTTTAATTCTATTAATTTGATCTAAATGGAGTAAATAATTACATTTTATGTAGTTTAAGTTAAACAATGCATTTATGAATAATGAGTTTTAGATTTCTTCATACTTTGCTCTGTGAGCCATATTTTACAATATACTTTTATTAATATTTTAAATAAAAGTTGCTACATCAATCAGTCTTCTAAATCAATCATTTAACTGACTGATTTATAAAATTAAAGAATATTATTAGGAAAACGCGTTCTTTTAGAACTTTTAGCCATCATCTTAAAGATAATATTAAATTCAAGCCAATCAATGCCCGGAGTTACTTCAAGGCTAATGAATATGTGATTTAATTGAAAATTTTAGAACCCATTACTCATGGCGAAGCAGCTGGTCGCCAAAGGCGGCTAGTAACTAATAAACTTTAATAGAGAGTAATGCTCCTGATTTAGCTCCAGCATTTCTTTTTGTAGAAAATTTTTCAACTTTTCAAAGCACACTGAAAATTTGTTAATTTATTATTTCATTAAATAATCCCAGTGTAGAAAAGAATAATGTATGTATATGAATAGAACACTAATAAATTATTTTCTGCGCAATAAAACTCTATATCAATTTTTTTAACACGACAATTTTCAGTAATCTGGCTTAAAATGACATTCACTAATTTTTATAATTATATTTTTTGTTTGTTTTTTAATAAATTTTCTGTTTATGCAAGCCAGCATTGATTTTTTGTTCTTTTCTCAGAAGCCATCTATGGATATTAGCACTGATATACAAAAAGTTTATTTGTAGTTGCACAAAAATGGCAAGTAAACACAGCACAAGATAATTCGTAGTTGGCATTCTAGAAATAAATGCAATCTATGAGTTATCTCACAGTTGGCAGTCAATGTGTTAATAACTTCGAATTATATTTTCAAGGCTATAGTGCTTTGGAAGATGCTTTGTCTTTTCAGTGACATTGTTCATTTACAAATTACATTATTTATATTTGTAGTTTTCTGTTGTTATTGCTATTAATTCTTTTAGGTCCACAAACAAATTTAAAACCTTTCAATGAATCATTTATCTTTAAATAATAATACAACTAAACATTATTGGAAATGATTAATGTAAATTAGATATACTTTTCTGATATTTAATTTGCACTGGTTATAGCCTCAGCCAAGACAGTGAGACTTAGTCTGCTACAGGCTAAACTCCTTACCACAAGGCAAAATGTCGTCAGCAGACAACAAAAATGACGACGAAGTTTCACATGATTGGTTGAATTTCGTTTGCAAACAATATTTCTACCACTATCGTCAGCCTTTTCAAGCAGGTTTAAAAAAAAGTCGACGATGATAAAAACTTGCTTGAGGGTTAAAAACAGAAAATTTCGAATGAGACTTCACAGTGTGATAAGGCCTTAATGACAAATGGAGAAATATGAGCATAAATGAAGTGGAAGTAAGACAACATGGAAACAAACTTTAAGTGGCACGAAGGGAAATCATTTTCAAAATCATAATTAACTATTATCTTTTTCTAGCCTTTGATTGTGACTTCTAGTGTTGAATACTACACTTTATGAAGCATTTAATAGTTTTAATCAGCAACCCATACTCAAGACTTTTCAAAAAATTCCATGAGGACAGTGCATTTTGAGTTAGGTGTTGAAGATTAGAACCATATATTGTTAGGTAGTAATTTTGTCCTGAATGAATTTTTACTTCTGAATTAAAAAAAATGCAACATAATCTAAATATTAGTTTTAATTTTAAGTATTTTGCATATAAGTATTTTAGCAAATATCTTGTTATGTGAAACAAATAATATGCAATTGTCATCACTAATGTTGCTTCTCAACACAAGTCATGCATATGCCTGAAAGGAAATATTTACATTATATTTCTTTAGCTCTTCAGTTGTCTTTTTGTCTTTTTCTGAGTGTCTGTGATGATGCCTCTCCTGAAAATGACAAAAAGAAATTATTCATTAAAAATAACATTTACTTGTTCAAAAAAACATAAAATTTTGCTATCACTTAATGATTCAATATTAATTATTTTAAGCAAGAAAAATTTATTAAACTTACCTTTGATGCAGGTTTCTGTGGTGCTAAACACTGAGAAATAGCAGCCAATTGATTTTTACTTGAAGTATCAGGTACTACCATCCATTCTTCTCTTTGAAGAGTTTCAGTTGAAGGAATATACTAAGGGGGGGGAAAAGTAAATACATAAAATATAATTTGCAGTAATTTAAATCTGCCAACATTTTCACATAGAAAACAATCATCAGACATTTCACACAACTGATCATCATGTTGTTATATTTTCATCTAAATAAAATTATGCAGCAGCATTATAAACATATACAGAAAATAATAAATGATAAGCATAATTTATTTCATAAGTATCAAAACATGAATTTGTTGGTAGTAATTTTTTGCTCGCTATTTATTCCTAAATGAATTTAAAAAAAATTGATATAATGAATTGTTTAAGGTTTGGGAATTCACTTTGAAAATAATTAACTTCAAAACTAGCTAAGTTAAAAAATCTTTAAAATGTAATAAAAGGAAAGAAAAACATTTCAATCTCAAACACAAAATCAAATGCTTGAGAAAATTTAAAAAAAAAACTATTTAAAAGAAAAAATTCAAGTATTTAGCAAGCATAAAATGCAAGGAATAAAAAAAAGTAAAACCTTTTGTCATAACTATATTTATAATTCCGAATAACATTTAAAAATAATTAATTTCCAAAACTTATTAAAATTAGCTATAATCTTTGAATTGTATATAAAATTTGGGCAAATGAGTAGAGAAAATTAAATAAAATATACAACAGATGAATATTATGTTGTTTATTGTAAAAAGGATATTAAGGCTTTTCAAATATTTATTTCATAACAAGCTTTAGGACATTAAGACTGTTAACTCAAGGAGTTTTCTAAAGACCAATGGAGTCAATCAATGTGCCAAGATTAATAGATTGTAGACTACAGATCTAATTCCATAAGACACCCATGCTGTTTTAATACGTAATGAACATTAAATTTACTGTAGGAAATTTAGAGAAAAAGGCCCAAGTTCAAATGTTATTTTATGATTCAAACAAGAAATTAACATGAAACAAAATTACAAGGCCTGTCCTGAATTAGAATGAATTGCAGAGTAAGCTATCAAATTGAATGTGAGAGCCAAATAGTCACTATTTATATGCATCAAAATATGAGACGGGGGCAGTGAGGAACAAGTTATAGGAAAGTATGTACTTAATATAGTAATACACAAAATATGAAAAAAGTATTCATTTTATAAATAAAATTGTTATTAAAAAATCTTGTACAAAATAAAGCATTATAAATAAATAAAATAGCAATTTAAATCTTTTTTCAATAACAGAATTTTAAAACCATCAATAGTTTAAAATTTTCCTTTAAATTTGGAAGATACTAATAAATTATCACCCACACAATTTGGTAACAGATTATTTTATTTTCTTGACACTTCTTTACTTAACTGCTTGCTGCATCACCAAAGATTAACTATGTGAAGAAAAAAAAAAGAATTGTTTGCATTTTGCTGTTTTTATATTATTAAAAAAATAATTACATCATTAGATTTTTATAAACAGCAGTTTTGGTAAGTCTAGAGTAGTGAACAATTGAAAAAAAAAAAAAAAGAACAGTGTCTTATTTTGCCAACTTTTCCATATATTTTCTTCCTTAATTCTCTGAATATCTTGTGGATCATTTAAATTATCTGAGTTTAAAGAACATTCTAGAATTTTTCTATGTTTTATTTTATAACTTTTAATATAGTCGATCAAATTTCCAAACTCTAAGAAAAAAAAAAGTGCCTTTACTTTAATGTTTTCTATTCATCATATTATTAATGACAAATGCATACATATTTGAAATAAGTAAATAATTTTGTAGTTCTTTTCTATTAATTTGAAAGTTTCTACATTGAATATAACTAAGAAACGTGACTTTAAGAGTCAAAATCTCAGCTTGACTTAAAAAAAAAAATATTAATATAAATACTCTCAATGTAATTTTAAATTTAACTGAGTATTTGTAAATTAAAAAAGATACAAGTAAAATTTTACATTTTCTTGTTACTTTAAGTATATCACCATATGGAACTAAGGTAATGTAAGTACACAGAAAAAAAAAATCAAATAATTTCATACATAATTTCTAATTGTTGGAATCAAATAAATATAGCAATACTTGATTGTCCAATTTGTTTCTCATGTTTTCAGCTCGTTTTTCTATGGCAGCTCTTCGATCATATAAATCAGATTCACCAGAAGACTGATTTGGAAGAGGTCCATATGATTCATGATCTTCTTCATCATCATCATATGATGGATTCTGAAATGATGGTGGCAATGCAGGTCCTATAGAGTTCCTGGTTACAGAATCTCCTGAATTTTGTAATTTATTTTCAGTAGTTTTATTATTTAATTTTCTTTGTAAAAAGTCTGGGCACTGAGGTCCAATAACTTTTGGTGATATTTTTGATTGTTGTTCAGGCACATTGAAATCATTATCAGATTCATCATCACCATCATCATCAGGTTTTACATAGCCTGTAAAAATCAATTTAAGTATTTCAGTGAGAAATTCAGATTTGTAAAATAATTTATGAATAGAGTATAACTCTACTTGATTATGGCTTTCCTTAAATTTTCCATTCCTTATTAACAATTGATTTCTTTGTAATCTAATTGATTATACTTAAAGTATTTATTTATGGTTTTAACATTACCTCAGCATACAGTTAGCTTGATACATGTCTGATAATTTACAGTAGTCATTACGTAAGATAATACTTAGTATTTTTATTTTATATTAACAACAAAAAAATCTCACCCTTTCAGTCAAATGAGTGGTTTTATAAATTATTGCATTTAAATTACTTCTTGGTGTTTAAAAAAGACAACAATTGTCAAAGGAACCTACAATGTAAAAATAACATTAACTCTAATAATTATGAATTTAAGGAGGAATTAACGGATATAAACGAATAATACTTTTTATATGTTAAAATATCAGTTAATGCTACTGCCTTAAGAGCATTTTCAAAATATGTTTTTAAATTAAACAGGATTCCAATATATAAATATATTTTATGAACAATTTCCAATAAATTAAAAAATTAATTCAACCTACTGTATTGTTTTAAAGTCAATTGATAATATATAAATATATAATAATATTTAGAAACTTTCTTTTCCTCAACCACTCATAAATTACTGTTAAAACCAAGGCTACTCATCTGAGAAAGTCTTAGGTCATTTTCATACTATTAACAAATTAAACACTTTTTCCAAAGAAGTGAAATCCTTATTTGGTATGATATTCATATAGATATTAATTACTAATCTTCGTCAGACTTGGTTAATAATGTATCAACATGATGCAAAGTATTTGATTGTCCTGGTGATACTATAAGCATATATTGTGCATTCTAACTACCTTTATAATACCTAAGTACCATAACCTGTGTTGTCAAGAAATACATAATGGTTCATCAGAAAGGCAGGCATTTAATTCTATCCGATCAAAAAACTCAAATCAGAAAATCTTTCAAAAAACCAAATTAATTTTATATTATGTCTAAGGTGATGGAAAAAAACATTTATATTTTAAACCTAGAAATATAAATATTTTCATATTAAAAATATAATAGACTTAAGAATTAAAAAAAAAAACTTTTGTTAAATTAATCTTAAAAATTAAAAAAATCCTTTCTTTATAATAATTTAAAAAAAAAAACCAAGTTAAAAATTAAAGTTAACAGCAAAACATAACAAGCAACTTGTAAAGAGAAAAAGAATATTTAAAACTAAAATCTATTAACAGTTAATGTTTTAACAGCTACTAAAAGTAAAGAGATCAGCTTCCAGGCAATCATATATAAAGTTATCAGATAAAAGTTTTGAATACAATCATCAATATCTGCTCCAAACGCTATAAAAAAGGAAATCAATTTAATCCTAATTTTGACACGTCTCACAGATGATACCCACTAAAGACACATCAGTATGAACTTGTCCTTGATATAGTGTAACCAAGTATCTAGCCAACCGAAAAGTTTGATAAAATGAACACAGAAAGCTAAATTTAGCTATATTAATATTGAAAGGAACTATAATTATGAGATAATATATTTTTCAACAAGACATAACAAGCTAAACTATGTAGTTATATCCATTTCGTATCATACTAAATTATTATAATTTAAAAGTTCTATTTTTCTTTAGTAACATGAACTAGATAATTCAAAATGGATACACAATTTCATTATTTAGATGCAAATATTGTTTGTTAACAGATTCAAAACCCTGCATGATTTTGCTCATGCATTAGAATGGGTTTAATTCTACAAGTTAGGGGGCTCCTTCACATCTAAAAGGGACGAAAGAGGTCCCGAGGGGGGACTGAGTCACCCCCATCCATTTTATCTAAAATTTTCCATCAAATTAAAAGAAAAAACACATGTGAATTATAAATAACAATAAGAACATTAATTCTTTAGGAAAATAAACTTCTTAGGTTCAGAAAACTGCTTTTAATATTTAAGAAAATGTTACATTAAAAAATTATATACTTTCTTCAGGAGTTTTAATTCTGCATACATTTATGGCAAACATATGAAGAATGATTTTTACATGTAAAATTATCACATTTTATGCAAGAAATTGTAGTTTTATTATCTTTAGATCTTGGACATATAACATATCATCCCTTATCTTGTTTCAGTTTTTTTTGTTTGGATCTCCTGCGATCCATTAGAAGTGGTGGCATCCTTACTTTCACGAAGTGTTTTAGGTAGCATTTTCCTACCTCGCCATATGTTTATGTGCAGCTGAATAAGTGATAATGTCAATTTCTCCAGAAATTTTCTCCTATTTGTATATTTCAAGGGAGGTGTTTTTGTTGCCACTAGAGCTACTCGGGCATTTATGGCGGCGATAGAAAATAACCATTCAACGTGCTATAGAAAATAACCATTGGCCACCTGTTGGTTTTTCGAGCAGTTGAATATGATGACAAAATTTCATCAACAGCAATATAAATGCAAAGAGAGAGCTAGAGAATGCCAAAATTACGCTGCTTAGAATGAGAAATTTCGAAGCAATAACAGTCACATGAGGAGAGTAAGACACCCCATTCCCGCTTCAATTCCAAAAAATGATTGCTTCAACTTCAGAAAGAAAGTAAAAGTAAAAATAACCCTTCACCTACCAAGGGGACTGTCAGACAGGAAGGTACTGAATGGGTGATTGATTACAAACTAGCCGCCTTTGGCGACCAGCTGGTTCGCCATGAGTAATGGGTTCTAAAATTTTCAATTAAATCTCATATTCATTAGCCTTGATTGGCCTGAAATTAATATTTTCTTTAAGATGATGGACTGAAAGCTCTAAAAGAACCCATTTTCCTAATAATATTCTTTAATTTTATAAATCAGTCAGTTTTAATGATGGATTTCGAAGACTAATTGGTGTAGCAACTTTTATTTAAAATATTAATAAAAACATTTTGTAAAATATGACTCACAGAGCAAAGTATAAAGAAATCTAAAACTCATTATTCATAAATGCATTGTTTGACTCAAACTACATAAAATGTAATTATTTACTTCATTTAGATCAAATTAATAGTATTAAACAATATATATGGCTATTAATAATATTTTACAAATTGGCCATTGGAAAGGAATTTGAATGCAGATCCTGTATAAATTCAATCCTGTATAAATAAAGATAATTTATTCAATTTATGATTTAAATATTGCAAACGATCATAGAATCCTTTGCCTTGCATTTTTTAAAGAAAATATCACATTTTATATTTATTTTATTTTATCCAGTCACTTGCTAAAAGTTGCATTTCTTTAAATTTAATTTACGATGATAGTTTTTTTATATATTTTTTAATTTGAACTTCCGTCAAAATAATGGCAACACGGTGATAAAACTCAATTTTTTTCCTTTGACGTGCTCTTGCAGATTTTATAGAAACCTTAGCTTTGCATTTATTTTTTTAGAAACTATCACGTTTTATAATGAAAAAAAATATTGAATTAATGATACAGATATTGCAAACGATAATAGAAATATGTCATTAAGTCGGGATTCCAATGCATATCCTGTCTAAATTCGATCTGGTTTACCGTAAAGATTTATAAAATTAATTATTTAGATATTGCAAACAATCATACAATCTTTTGCTTTGCATTTATTTTTTAAAAAAATATCACATTTTATGTTTTTTTTATTTTATCCAGTCACGTGTTAAAAGCTGCATTTCTTTAGACTTGATTTACGATGATAGTTTTTTTTTCAAACTTCCGGCATTCTTTTATTTTATCCAGTCACGTGATAAAAACATAATTAAAATATTTCTTTAAAAATTCGTTAAAAATAGAAGTTTAGGTTATAAATTTAAAAAATCTGATACCGTTAGAAAGCTAATTTTTTTATCTTTAAATTGATATAAAAATCACGTTTGTGCAATAATATTTTCGGAAGTTATAGCGGAAAAACGTCGAAATTTCGCTTAAATTTTAATTAATTCAAATTCTAATTAAAAATTCGAAAAAAGGGCTCCGAGGTGCACATTCCCGACCTCCAAGGTATACATGTACCAAATTTGGTAGCTGTAGGTCCAACGGTCTGGCCTGTAGAGCGCCAACACACACACACACACACATTCAGCTTTATTATAAGTATAGATAAATATTTACCTTGCGACAGGTGTTCGGATAAGAATGGGGTGACTGAATGCCCCACACGATCTATCTCAGGCTAAATTATATAATTTTATTCAGTTCAAATATATTGCGAATGCTTTACTAATCTCATATACCAAACCCTTTTATAATGAATCTAATATAAAAAGTATAATATCCTTAATTAATTTTAAAAATTATAATTTGAAAGACAGTTGGATCTTAGTTTTATGTTTTGTTTGTGCCTCATTTAAATTTAAAATAGTTTTAATTAAGGAAAGAGAATTACATTATTTGATGCTAACTTTATCGATGATGATGGTAATTATTTGCATACAATGCTAACTTTGAAATGCATGCAATGGAAAAAATTCTACAGATTCTGGCTATTTTTGAATGCTATAGAAAAAATTCTACAAATTCTGGCAATATTGTAACACCCAGTTTAGAAACAGGTATTCAATTAGAAGTTAAATCAAGAACTGGAGGAAATTTGAGAAGATCATTATTACACCTTTTCTCCCACATAGCAGGATGTATAACTTAATTGAGGAAGCCAGTCTGGCAAACTATGACTCACTAGCATTCATTATAGCAGGTAATTTTGCACAAATGAACATTATAGAAAACTGATTATTTTTAAAAAGTAAACCGGCCAGATAAAACCGAATCAATTTCTTCTCACATTAAATGATTGCAATTAGTGAATACTGAATGCTTGTCAGAAAAACATATTAAATTTTCACGACTTCATAAAGCATTCAGGTTATCATCTAATTTGTTTAAAATTGTATAGTAATTTAAGTGCAAGTTTGGGTCAATCTTATTTTAGCCCACCTTTGGCGAATAATAAGAATTTTTTGGTGAAAGGTAAAAATTTTTTTTTCTTAACCTTTTGATTCAAATACTTTCGATTTGGCGAGATTTTGAAAAAGTCGCCAGAGGTGGGCTAAAATAGGATTTTACCGCAAGTTTATTATAAAACAAACAATATTTCAAATGCAGTCATTTAATAATGAAAACAAAAAAAAAGAAGGGGGAGGCAAAAAATATAAGAGTTCCATGGGAATTTCTATTTATTAAAATATCCATAAATACATGGTAATTTTCGTGATTTTCTTGTTCAATACATGGTAATTTTTAGAGTAAAATTGAAACAATTTAATAAATTATCACAACAATTTCAATATTTTAAAGAAATGTTTAACTACAAAATAATGTTCCCATATATGATTAAAATATGAAATTTTCGAAATCAAAATTATTTACCAGGAGGTAAAGCTGGGCCGTAGAGATCCATAGATGTAATAAAAATTGTTTAAGATTCTATTGTAGGTGAAAACACATGGGTTATTTTTAATAATTATTAATTTGTGACTCCTTTTACTTTTTTAAATCTAGAAGGTTCAGAATATTAAATTAAGTATAATTCGAAAACATGCAATGTATATTTATAAACAAAACTTTCCGATGTAAACAAAAAATATGTATCTCAGAGGTGTTGAAGATCTAGGATCGCTCTTTAGCTGTTTTACCTTAATTTGAATGAAAACAGAATGTGATAGCAACGCATTGATTGCTTTTAAAAAAATTTACTTGCGATTACGAGTTTAACTTCCCATAGTCGGTAGGCAATTGCTAAAGGCAGTACTTACTCCTTCATTAGGTTTGCTTGCTGAAAATATATGAATAATGACATTTCCGCCAAATGCCAAGGACTGTTAGTGAGTTTACTGGTCTGCTGGAGAAAAAGAAAGCTTAGAAATATAAGGCTTACTCTTATTTCTGACAGAATAGATTGAAATTTATCTAAATATTATGAGATTAAAAGTGTATTCATTTAATTTTAAAAGAAAGAGCATATATTTATATGCCAAAAAATTATCGATTAAAATTTTGTATCCCAATTTGGGTCGATCTTATTTTAGCCCACCTTTAGCGACTTTTTCAAATACTCGCCAAATGATCAGCGATAATGACTCTAAAATGGCAACCCTGACAACATCTGAAGAGAATACTTCAAATACTTTCAATTTGGCGAGATTTTGAAAAAGTCGTCAGAGGTGGGCTAAAATAGGATTTTACCCCCAATTTTTGCATGATAAATTGCGCGTGCATTGCATTTCCAATATGACATAGAGTATGAAGATGTGGAAAACAATATAAGTTTCATTTTCCTATGGCAAAATAAAGATAAAGCATGAGAATTGGGTAGAGGTTTCTTGCTACGGCGGAGAAATTCCGACTCAAGTAGTAGTCAAATCCTTTAAAATTAGTCAAACTAATGCGATGCGAAAAATCAGAAAAGATTCACATATTTAGCATCTTATGCTCTTAAAAAAATTTATAATTTGGCGCCAATTTGCGCAAGTGCCGCATTTTTCAGTACAGCCGAAATAAAAGCAATTTTTCTCCAAATCTTATAGCTTTTCGTCGCAAGAATACCTTTGTTAGCCAATGAGCGGCTGTTCTATCAAGTTTCCCACCTCCCTTGAAATAGTATTGATTCTGCCATTAACATCTGCTTTGTAAAGAGTGCTGTGATAAGCGACTGTATTGTTATGTGTTTGATGGTTAGCCGATGAGGATAAATACAAAAATCATATAAATCTTGTTTGTATTAACAGTTATTATGAAAGAATTAATAGTATATTCATTGGCTGTTTTTGTAACTATTCAAATCCAATGTAAGTTAGAAATTATATAGCTGTGAGGTTTCTCTTTCTATTATTATTTTTCTCTATAAATGACTGATCATCAAGGAATATGAATCAGCAGGGATGCAAAAAGAAATAATTGACAATCACCTTCATAATAGAACGATAATTATTTTCACAAATTTTAAATTTATTTACATAATTTTGATTTGCTAAATATTACATTTCTTTTCTTTTTTATATTTGCTTATTATTTATCTGAATGGAAAACGCAAATCGGAAAGTTTCGATTATTTTTTGTACGCTTGCGGTTTTTGAACAAATTACATTTAATAATTTTTATAATAAATTATTTTATAATTTGTTGGTTTGTCTCCTTAAAAATTAGAAGGATGTATAATAAAGTAATGCCAACAGGCTCATGGTAGCAGTATTGTTATTTATATATTATAGAGGAGAAAGCTGTACTGGATACTTTGTACATCCAATTATATAATTCTACATTATATGAGCAATGTATATGTTCATGTTGCTATCGCATAAGAATGCTTTTTACATTTTATTTTATCAAAAAAGTACAACTTTTTGCTATAGAGAAAAATATTTATTAAAATTTGATATTAACTAAACTAAACTGAAAACTAAAGATTGCATTAAGTATTTCAGGCAAAAGAACTCTAGTTATTATTCAAAGTATATGTGAAAATCCAGATTTTGCATTGATTCATTTTTATTTATACTTTAAAGATTTATCTGTAAAATGTTATAATAATCACATATGTTTAAATTTTCTGGTATTGAAATTGCAGAAATAATGACATTTCATAATATTGTAATTATTAAGCGTTAATTTTGTCTAAGTATTATAAATTTTGAAGACGTTTAGGTTTCATGAAATGCTTGTGCTAAAATTGCTTTGCTTGGTATTCTTAGTGTAAATATCTAGGCTAAGATTCAGTGCTGCACTTCAATATAAAGAAGAAACACAAAATAATGATTATAAGCATGTAGTTTGCAGACAATATTCTAGTATTTGAACTTAAAAAAAAACACTATTTTTAAATATTAGTTTATATATATATATATATTCTATAATTATATATTAATTTCTTTTACAGGGGTTTTAGCTGATAGGACAAGTTTAAAAATTTACAAGAATATTCAAAGTGATATTTTCTGCTTTCGTAGATTGAATGCTACTCATCAAATTGGATGTGCTTGTAAGTTTAATTTCTTTTTGTAGCATTTGAATAATACTCCAATGTTCTCTTAAAGACCTTTTTCTTAAGACAGTATTGACCTCTTGTCAGTAGCCAGTATGCAAGAATATTACATTAAGTTTACAAACTATGCATTTAAATGTATGAAAGTTTTATGAATTCTCTTGGCAAATTACTGTATTTGGCAGGTCATGGTATTTTATTTTTATTTTAGCTCATAGTGGTGGAAATGTTGGTGTTCTGTATCTTGTTGAAGATGATGAAGAAGTAATGAATATCACAGCTCATCCTCCACCAATGCCTTATGTTGTTGGAATGCCAATAGCTTTATTTAAGATGTAAGTTTTTGATTTGCTTTGTCGATTGTGATTCAACACTGTTTACTAATGCTCAAGTTTTTCATATATGCTTTATTTATTTTATAAAGGAAAAATATGAAAGACCTTAAGCGAACTGGCAACATACGTGGTGTTTTACTTTTCAAGCCAGCAACTTCAAATGCTTTAAAAAACTTTTCTCCTGATCAGTCATGTCCGAACAGAAATTTTGGTATACATTTTCTTTCATTTCATTACATATTTCTCTTTAAGTTTTTTTCCAATAAATTGCAAGCTTTGTTTATTTGTGCTCTTTTATTTGTATTTAATAAGAGCAAGATAAAAAATACTTTTCCATTATACCAGTGCAAATCTCACCAATCAGACTTTTTGGCGACAGCATACAGTTGCCATTTTGGTGTAGGCGACAAAATGGCTTTTAAAAAAATGTATCTGCAAAAGGTTACTGGTAGCGATATTCTATTTGGTGGTGGTTGCATCATTATTGGCGATTTTTTTGGATGTGCTGGTATAGTGGAAAAGTACCTTTTAAACCTATATATATAAAAAAAATCTGATCAGAGAAATGGAAATAAAGATAGTATAATTTCTAATCTTTTTGCTGAAAAACTAATAATTATAAAAATATATTTATACATGCTAACATGTTTAGTAAAATTTTGATGATATTTGAATATTAAAATTAAATATTTGATGCTTTGATTTATACAGTAAAAGGGGAAAATGTATAAATTTCTTATGAAGTAAATATTTCTTTATTCTTGATTAATATACATAAGCACTAAAGTTTAACCATGAATCAGGTTGTTTTAAATGAATTAAAAAACTACAAATTATTAAGATTTGATTTTGTATTATTATTTTTTTATGCCTTTTATAATATTATGAACAAAATAAAGAAGTATATTACAGGGTAGGGGGAAAACACTTATAATACAAAATATGTTACATGATACATTTCATATCTTATCAAGTAGTCCTGAATATAATCTTAAAATATTTGGAAGCGTATAAGCTATTTGAGCAAGATCTAGGACTGTGGCAATTTCTCCATTAAGCTTTAGAATTACAGTACACCTTGTAATATTTGTTATCTAATTTCATAACTTTTATTAATTTTTCTGTCTAATAATTAATGCTTTTATTGAACTATATATTAAACCCAAGATTAATCACATTCGACAGTTGTAGGTGAAGTGGGAAAATATTTGTTATATCCTACACCATTGCTGCATTTGAAAATTAAAATCAACAGTTATTGCTTCCACCAGAGTAACCATATCTCTATTCAATTCAGAAACATAATTAAATGGGGAGAAAATCTTTTTTTTTTTTTTTAATGTTACTAGATTTTAATGGAAGAAATGTTTCTGTCTTAACAAGTAATGGTAATGTAAATGTTTCTAGCTTAGCACTAAAGTGCTTTCTCTAATATTACTAATCAGTTATTAAATTTTTGAATATTCTAACAGAAAATAAACATGTTTTGTAGTTTCTTTCTTCCTTTTTTTTTTTTTTTTTTTTTGTAACCGATTACGTTTGAAGGAAAGATTTTGATTTTTTAAAAACTATTTTTGGTTTTTAGATTTATAATCAATTATAAATACAAAAACATTATTTAAAAATATAATATATTTTGAAAAATAGGAAAATTTGTGGTAAATTTTAGTGAAATTTGGCCAAAATGGTTAACATTTTACACAAAATTGTAATGCAACAATCGCATTTTTCTTTGTACACAAATTATAGAATATAATGATGATTGAAATGAACCAAAATCTAAGAAACATTTTGACATGCAAAGAAGTTACGGGTAAAAGTATACACATATATGCATTTTTTCCATAAATTCACAACTTAGTTTTTCTAAAAACACTTATAACAGAAAAAGTATTTCACCAACAATAAAACTTTTAGTTCATTTCATTGCCCATATTATTTAAAACACTCAGTGAAATTTTTATGTAAATACCTCTATTAGTTTTTGGGATATCATATTAATGGTAGATAATTTTCATGAAAATTAAAACTAAAGTTAAAAACAAATTTTAGCTGGAAAATAAATTTTGCGTGAAATTCCTTTGGATAATAGGTTAGACATTCCTTTTCTAAGAAAAAACAAAAGGTTTTGGAGAGAGAAAAGTCTGAATTACAAGAAATAACTCTTTTTTTTAAAAATAGCCGATGTGGTCAAATACCAGTGTTTTAACGTAGTCGAATACCTTAAGAATATGAATAACAATTTTTATGCATTTATGGATATTACGTGTCAGTGCATTCTCTTAAATACATTTAGGTAGAAAAGGAAAATATTTAATACTTTTTATTTAATTATGTTACAATATAAAAAATTCGGTATCTCACAGAATTTAAGAATTTTTGTTCAATAAAAGTTAATTTTTATTTTCTCTTTAATAAGTGAATCGTAAACATTAAAAAAAATTGACCTT
This sequence comes from Argiope trifasciata, assembly GCA_026543055.1. Classification (NCBI taxonomy): domain Eukaryota; kingdom Metazoa; phylum Arthropoda; class Arachnida; order Araneae; family Araneidae; genus Argiope; species Argiope trifasciata. The sequence goes on along the minus strand of JAPMOQ010011130.1, from coordinate 67,653 downwards.
AATATTTAATGAATGTGCATGCTCCATTGAGTTTCCTAAATAATATTAAGAACCCTGTCTATGGTTGTAATAAAAAATGTTACTCAGAATTGTTATTATTTATGTTGGAATTTAAAATTAGCATATTACCACTTAGGTATTTCACTGTATGTTTTCAGGGTTCTATACTGAAAAGATGAATGACGAATATGCTGCATGTAAGAAAAAAGAATGGAATAACCTGCAGGGCAATGATGCTTTAGGGATGATGTTTGAAGACTGGGGAATGCCAATATTTATCATCACTAATAAAACTCACATAAAAAGTATTAAAAAGGTATGTAATTTTTTTAAAACAAATTATATAGAATTCTGTATTTTTTACAATAACATTTATTTTCTTCTAGTTTCCTGCTGTTATAAAAGACTTATATATTTATTTATTTTCCACTATATTTATTTCATAGTTATCTACCATATGTTTTTGATTACCATAGTTGTATTGTATGTTAATCTTATCCTTGCTATTTATACCAATTTTAATATATGCATGCAAAATTGTACAACTGCTATAGCATAAATGGATAGATTTCACTTCCTTATTTTTTAAAAATCAGTCTGTTTCCTCTAATCACCAGGGAGATTGTTTTATTTCCTTTCCTATTTAGCTCTACTATATACAATCGGTAAATTTATTGCTAATAGAAGGAATGTTGTGGTTTGTATAGTGGTGTTGCACCTACAGGAAAATTGAGTTAGGTTCGAACCTGTGACATTAGGGTTTGTAGATGGTTAACATATCCATTCGATAAAAATGATCATTAATATCCAGTGGTTGTTACTGGCTTATTAAGATGCCGCCACAGGAAGACATAAACATTTTCACAAGTGCTTAAAGGATCTTATTTGAAAGAAGAAAAAACTTTTCTGTTTCTTCATCTAGATCTATATTTTAAGAGATTTTTGGAATTTCCATCAGATTAAAATCTTGCCATTAATAAATAAATTAAATTAGTCTATATTTGCTTTATATATTTTAGCTAATATATAAATTCCAAAATTCTGTGCAGGCCTAGTATAAGTTTATCAAAGCCTTATATAACTTAAGTTAAAGATAAAGAATGTATAACTATTAGTTCTTTATTTGTTATGGATTTGCTCCATAAAAATGATGGCTGAAAAATTGCTACAGTCGCATAAATAGATACCGAAATACATGAATTGTATACAAAAGTAATAAATTTAAAGGCAACAATCTTGCTTTGTAACAATTTTTTATTAAGTAATCATTAAATGATTTATATCATGCTAACAAAAATGTTCTATGTTTTATCTTATTTGAGCCCTTAATTTTGTGTGTCAATTAAAAAGCATATGCCTCCTCTTAATATATAAATTTTGTATTACTAAATTCTTGATAATAAATAAATAGAAGTTTACTTTTTCTACTTCCTTAAAATCACATTGGAATACAACTAGTATGAGTACTATTTGCATATCTCCTCATATTTTGAATACATGAGCAGGTAAAAGGCTGGGACCCCCCCCCCCCCCTCAATTTTGAATGACAGTCCTGAAAATATACTTTGCATATCACTTGTTTGTACACTTTATAATCATTTGTAACACTGTTATTTGCGTATAAATGTAGAAATTTGGCATTATTTAGACTTTATAGTCTATATTTTAATTATCTTCAATATTTGTCAGAAATTTCTTTGGATTAATATTTAAAATCTTGAACACTACAGAATAGGTGCACTTATCACACACATATAAAGATACATACACACACACACATACACACTCACACATATATACACAGAGAGAGAGAGAGAGAGTGAGAGATTTCTTATTTATAACCTAATCTCAATTCTCAATTTATAGAATAGCCATCTTCATTCAAAAGCCTTCAGAAAGGAAAATGGAAAGAATAAAAAGTGGTTGTCATTATTTGTTTTGTGGTATTTGGTATAATTTGAAAATTCAAATAATTTAGGTTATAAATATTACACTTGCATGTCACTTGTTAAAAAATGCTTTTAGATATTACTTATAAGCTGGTCAAACTGAATTTCATATGCTGTATGCGTTTATTAGGATGTTGATTTGTGTGTAACTATGTATGCTCTTTGCTTTTAACTAAATATTTTCTTTCAGTGCTATTCAGATTTTAATAATGAAACTGAAAAAAGCTGGCCACTCTGCTCTGTGCAAATGTCAAGTGTTATGCTTGCAGCCAAAGACAGTGACACTTGCATGCGACGAAATAAGCTGATTTCCAACCTAAACGAAGGTATAGTTCTGTGGCTTTTTATCTCTCTTTTTAATGACAGTAAATTAAGGCAATAGTAGCATTATAGCAAATTTGCTAATAAAATGTCCTTCCACCCTATTTACCATGGGAATTTTTATAATTTCTATCTATCTTTCAAAATAATGAATGAAATCTAGTTCAGATTTTTCTTCTTCCTCGACTTGATTGGATCTTAACTTCTACTAGAAGAGTTCTAAATTAATCATATTCGATCAAAGATCCATTGGAGTTTTGGTGGAGTGCTCATTAACTTGATTTTGATTAGAACTCTCTTTCTGTTAATTTGGTGCAAGACTTTTAAAAGTGGATGCTTTAGTTGACATTCTTGCTATCTTGACTATCTTTCAAAGTTACCTAATTTATATATCATGGCTCTTTGAAAATTATGCAGATTTAAAATATAAACTTTGTCAAATTAAGAATTTAAGCAAGTGAGAACATTATAAAATGTACTGTTTTCTATTCATATTGCAAAATATAGAAGTAAGGTTTCTCTCATTTCACAAACTACTTGTAAAAAAATTGAATTAATATTTAGGAAGCATTTTATTAAACTAAAAATATTCTAATTGTAAAATAAGTAATCAAATCTCTCTCTCTCTCACCCACACATACACGCTAAATTGTACTATCTTCTTTATTGCCTTATTTTTTAGCTGAATATTTAATAGAAATCAGTGGAAAAAATCGGAATCTGTGGTTTCTTGCTTTTTATCTGATCCAAGTTTTTTGTATTTTATATAAATATTTCTCTTCTGTAATTTGCAAAATGTACAAAATTATAATCTGCTTTTTCCTTCAATGTTATTTCACTTTAATGCTGTTTATAGACTTTTGGAGAGCAGATGTTTTAATCTATAGAAAGTAGAATTAAAGGGAAATTTATTTGATATAGTTGACATGAAGAGATTAATTTTTTTTTTTTTCTTGATCTGAATTTTACTCGACTTAGTGTCTTTAAAATATATCAGCATCTTCTTTTGAATTATAAAATTTGCCCTTTCATGCACTGTATACCATTTTAGATCAATAGAAAAAAACTGATAGCTAAATAAATATTTACATGGTTTGGTAACATCTACAGTAACAGACAAAGCTTACAAGTCCTCTTTATAATTGTGAATAAGCAAGTGCATTTTTGTTTAAGCTTTCTAAATGAGTTAAAAATTAATTTAGTCTATTTTTTCAAATGTTATTGGAAGAAAAGAAGAAAAAAAAATCAACATGGAAATGAAACAACCAATGAAAGTTTTGATAGGCATTCTAGATGAAAGACAAATAATTTTTTTTCCAATATGCTCTGGTGCTTGTGTTGTTGTATTTATGGATGGTTGCATAAATATGAATAAATTAAATTAAACCAAAACTGAACATGAGTATGAACCTTATGTGATAGTTGTATATGTGGTTAAAACATTTTTACATTTTTATCTATGATTGTATCATTATTTAAAAATGTATATTGGTTATTTTAGAGATTTCTTCATTGGTTATTTCAGATGCTTATTTATATAATTGCTAGCTTGTTATTGGTTTTGTAATTAAATATTCATTGCACTTTTTACACCTTTATGATTTTTTAATCATTTCTTTGTTAGATATTTAAATCCTCTTCTAAATCAACAAATTTTATTCTGTATTGTTTAAATGGAAGCATGAAAAAGAAATCAATTTAGAATTTGTGTTAATCCATAAAAATACATTTTCCTTATGCCAAAATGGTGACAAATGTTCTATATTGATAAATCATTGTAATCTCTTTTTATAATCATCTTTAAATGCATCAATGTATTTTGCACTATTATAATTTTTTTTTCATTAATTTCAAATACTTAAAGAATCGAGGATATTTGTTTTCAGAGCCAAAAAATTTTCTTTACTGATTTAAGTTAAAGTATTAAAAGACAAAGAATTTATAACTGCCCCCATCAAGGTTGTATCATAAATGCTCTAAAATGCATAGTCTCTAGGTAATTATGAGTAAATTGGACAGGATTTACCTAATAAATTCAACCTCCTCTTGGGGTTGGTAAGAGGTAACAAGAAGACATAGAACTGCTAGTAAATGATAATTTTGAACAAAGTTTTTAAACACTTTTAATGAAAATTAATGTTTAAAACAAAAATTTTATGAAATTTTATATACTTTTACATTTATTAAGACATTTTTACATCTTTTTCCAACAGTACTATCATTTTTAGTTTTCCAACTAATTTCAACTTTTGTCACTGATAATTGAGAATAAACACTTATTTAATAATTGTATTGTAAATGATTTATAGTATAGTCCACTTTTTCTTCTCTGTAAGTTCTAACAAATCTTTTACTTTTCTAGTGAAAACATGTGACCCATTAAGTGACAAGAACATTGTCAATACTTTATTTCCTACTAACAAGAGTGAAGAAATTGCCAATAGATCATTGATTGTTGTTAGTGCTCGAGTAAGCTGATTTAATCTTATATTTTTAATTTCTCTGGTAAATATTTTATACCATTTATTTGTGTTATATTTTTAATTAACTGTTAAATAATTTGTCTAATTTTTTTTTAGTTAGATGCTTTCTCAATGTTTGATAAGTTGGCTCCAGGTGCTCACTCAACTGTTACTGGTTTAGTCACACTGCTCTCAGTTGCCAAGAACATGGATAGTTTAAGAAAGAGAATTTCAGAAAATAAGGAAGCAAAAGACAAAAATGTGCTCTTTATTATTTTCAACGGGGTAAATAAAAAATTATTCCTTGTGAATTTTGTTTGAAATTTTTTTCTCTCTTAAATACAAAATATATAAGAAAATGAAATTGCGATTGTAAGTAAGAAGTGAAAGAGAGATTTTTATTAAATGTATTTATATCTTCCCAATTCCAAGTATACCACTTCTGAAGCATTATATATGAATTGTATAATTCAAAAAGTAATAAATTAGATAAATGGAATTTGCTATTCAATCTTAATCTTGAATTTGTATATCACTATGCAGATTTTAGAATGTCATGATGAAACAAGTTGCTTTTTTATTTACATATTCAATTACTTATAATGTTTATTAATTATTACTCTAATTTCTATATCTGTTGACTAATGATTAAACATCATGATTTAGTCATAGAAATACAGGAAGGCAGCAGACACCTGTTCAATGAAACTATAGAGACTGCCAAAGCTACCTGAATATTACTATCAAATTGCTCACCCTTTCCTCAAGCGTGTCTAATTTAGTATCCAGTGCATTATTAGTTAAGATGCTTGCCCATATGTGTTAGTAGCTTAGGAAGGTTTTTATAAAAATATTGTAAGGATGTTCAGTTGTAGATTTGTTTTATATTGCCAACAAAGACTTCTTTTGTATATTAACTTCCTAAGAATCCAGGTTGTCATTACAACTTTTGAGGATGTGAGGAATTTTTCTTGTCTTTGGAAGTGAAATTTAGGCATTCCAGAATTCTAAGTTGCCTGAATTAAACGTTATTATAAGAACAAGAGCATTAAAATTCTATGAGATAAAGTGAAATGATTTATCTATAGGATGTCTTTATTTTAATTGCATCATTAGCGACTATGATATCAAAATTAAGAATGACGAGTACCCAATATAAAATAGTGCATATTTTTTTCACTCACCTTAGCACCTTTTTACAGACAAAAAATAAATAAAATTAATAAACAAAATAAATGAATAAACTTATGAATTTCTTTATATCTCTAAGACATGTAAAAACATATATATATTAACATTCATCTCTAACCTCATGGTAAGGTCTCGGCTTTAGAACTTCAGGATTGCAGTTTCGAAGCCCGATTCCACTGAAGAACTGCCGTGTAAACAGGTCTTGTGTATGTTAAATCCGTCGGAGCCAAACTTCCTGCCACTGGCCTGGTGTGGAAGTTTGGAGAGGAGGGGGTGTCAGTCCAGGTGTCGTCCTTGTTATCTTATTGCAGTTCAAAACTATGAGGTCCATCCCAAAGTAGTCTTAGTGTTGCTTCAAAATGGGACATTAATATAACTAAACTAAATTGTGATTTGAATTTTGTGGCATTTTACTGACTGTCTATTTCATTTGCTCTTGTCTTTGAGTTCTATATGATTTTTATAAATTTAATATCCTGTCTATTTTATTATTTTTGTGATGGAATATTTATACTTTTTATTTCTTTTTTAGGAAGCATTTGATTATATTGGTTCAAGTCGTGTAGTCTTTGATATGCAGAAAGGACTGTTTCCAGTACGAATACTCGATGGAATTAAATATCAACCTTCACTAATTAATTTAAATCATATATCACACTTTATTGAGCTCAGTCAATTAGCTCCACCACAGATTCCAGCTTCACTTTTTTTGCATACCGATCCAGTATCAGTAAGAATTGCTGACGTATCTAAAAAGGTACTACTCAATAATTTTGTTGCTTTCAGATGTTATGAAGTATAAAGTAGAATTAACTAAATAATTATTAAATTATGTGACAGTTAATTAAAGAATTAATTTAAAAAATACTATTTTTGTGCATAGGAAATATTATTTTTAAGTTCAATGTTTTCATATCTATTGAATGAAAATATTACAAGCATTTTAAATCTCTTGATTTGCTTTCAAATTACCATTCTCCATATGTTAAGTAGATTTAGCATCATTAAAAAATATTTATAACTTATGATAAATATATTTAAATTATTTTTAAAAATCCTTTTGAAATGATATTTTGATACTCTTTTTAAGTAAAATATATATATATATATATTATAAGAGTATTTTAAGAACAGCAAATTTTGCTTACAATTATTAAACAGCAGTTAATATATTTTTGTTTGATTCTTTTTAAAACTGATAATTTTAAATATTGTGAAGGAAAAGCCATTTCCCATTAGCCTGATTTCAATCAAAATACAGCAAAATATCTATCTGAGGGTAGTTTGATGTGTATTCTGATTTCCCTGGCAAGGAAATAATGTTTTCAACAAATATTTATGTAAAGTAAATTGCTGCTGTTAAGCTAGTTGGAAATAATTGAAAATATTTGATAATTATTACAAAATTTTGATGATAATTGTTAAATTTCGTATGTCTGCTTATTTCATTAGCTTGATATATTGAGTCTGTGAGAAATTTTGTTGCTATTTTAATTTGACTTTTATATAATTTTTTTAGGTCACTGAACTGGTTGATATGTTTAAATCTGAAGCTGAGGCTGTTGGATTAGATGTATCTGTGGCACCATCAGATTTACCACTTCCTCCTGCTTCATTTCAAAGTTTTCTGAAACATGACAAATCCATACCTGGAATTGTTATTGCTGATCATGACAAAGAATTTATTAATAAGTAAAAATTGCTCCCTTTTCATCGTTTTAAAATTAATTACAATAAATATAAGATTAATATGTTTCTTTGTGATGGTGCTCTACATCTGACCTACAGATACTAAATCTGAATAATTATACTTGAAGGGCAGAAGTATGTATCTTGGAAAGATATAAAAAAATTTGCTTTAAATTTTAATTAATAAAAAATTAAGCAAAATTTTAAATGGCTGAAAATATAAAAAGTTGTCTTTTTAATGATACCAATTTAATAATATTGGAAATTGTAGCTAAATTCTTGCATAAATATATATATTAATTTAATTCCCAACAGTTGTTACTTTGAAGCTCAAATTGTTTTCATGGTTCCATCAACTATTTATTCTTTTATTTTTTGCTATTGTTGAAAGCTTAAAAAGGATGATTGTTTTTAATGTCTATGTAGATTAATAAAAAAGTTAAATTACAATGGTATAAAATTGCAATATATATGCAAATTAGACATTTTTTTTAGCTTTATGATGTTATGGGATAGTCTCCATTAGAAAGATTCTTGTTGTTAATAAAACGAGCTTACATTTTATTGCTCTGGGAAACCTGTAAAAATATCTTAAAATCAGATAAAATTATAATGAGAGCGTTTTACACCTAGATTTATAGCTATTTTTTGTATTCAAAACCTAATGTCATCAAAATGATCTAGCAACAACAATGGAGTCAGCTTTTTTTCAAAGGCATTAGAAAAGTATTTTTGGAATTTCATGTCAATAAAAATAGCGAAAAGACGATGCATGTGGATAACAACAACCTTAATTAAACTTTTAGAAAGATAGGGTTTCATTTTTCAAAAAACAATGAAGGTCAATAATTTTGGTCTGACCTACTCTTGCAATGATGCTATTACATTATTAAAAATGATAATGGTACTTTTTTTGTCAACGGTGAAGTTGAGAAAATTTCATTTATTTTTTCACTTAAGAAGTGAACTAATTGCCTGCCATAATAAATAATTTATTCCACTTTTCTAACTCCTAACATGTTTAAACTTTGCCCAGAACTTTCCTATTTAAAAAATTGTTTAAAATGGTGACTTTGTTCCTTTTTGTATGGTTTGTATGTAGTCATATTTTTAAACATACATACTAGAATATATTATTAAAACATAATATTTCATAAAATAAATCTTTCATACAATCAAACAAGCATTCCAAAATTTTTGAATTATATTTTAAAATCTATTTATGCCAAACGTGTAGTTTTCATGTGCCATTACCATTGACAATGAAGTAATGTTTTCTGTTATATTTTGTTTTTGGTTATTGGAACTAGTTTTTTTTCTCCTAATTTTGCAGTTTCTCTATACTTTTTTCTCCTTGTTCTTTTCCATAGTATGTAAGAATTTGCTCAGTTTTTCCATTTTTTTTAGTTATTATATTTAAAACATTGTAATTTAAGTAAGATATCTATACTTGAATCATGCATTTTCCTTATTTACTTTATCATTCATTTCTTTTAGTGTGCTTTTACAGTGAAATCTGAAAATCACTGTAATGGTGGATATTAAAAATTATAATTATGGGGATTTGTTTTTTTCCATGTTATTATGTTTGCTGTGCTCTGAAATTTATTTACTTTTCATGTTGGGCTCTCATTAACTGTTAATTTGTGATTCTCAATTCTTTATTTATTCATATATTTTTATTCAGGTATTACAACAGTATCTTTGACACAAGTGAAACTCTCAATGTTACTCTTTTGACCCAAGTTTTGACTAATATCTCGACTGCAGTTTCTGGAACATTATACCAACTTCTTACTAAAGAAAAATTGAATGAAACTTTAGATTCTACTGAAAATTTAGTAAGTGTGCAATGTAAGATGCATACATGTTGCTTATCTTTTATGCTGTATAACAATACTTGAAATATTGTATTTTGGGATATGATTTATCCATATGTCCTCCCCCACCCCTAGATTAGCAGACTTCCTTTTTTTTTTTTTTTCCAATTTTAACCATTAAATTATTGGAGAGGATAATATCTTATAATGTTCTATTTTGCTGCATAATGGCTTCTAACACATGGTGGAAATAAATGGGACTAAAAAAAATCCTTTAGAATTTCTTTTTATTTAGTTGTAAATACATCCTTCCAACATTTCTCAGCTTATGATTTTAATTCATCAATTTTTTGCTTAAATTTTTTGCCTTTTTAACTATAAAAGTCAGTAATTTGTAAATAAGGTGATCTCTTTAGCCTCAACAAACTAGAATCTTCGAATCAAATCCAAATTCTAAAAATATTTTTATGTAAAAGGATGCATATAGTGAAAAGGCACAACTGCAGCTTAATTTCAGCTAAATGCAGACACTATTAATCTAAAAACAAAAAATGTATGAATTTTTCCTATGGAATTTTTTGAATCTTTAGAATAAATATACATTGTATTTAGAGAGTGCTAATGCTGCTACAACCAAAACACAAATGAACTGAACAACTTTATAATAAATATTAGTAAAATTGAAATATTTACATCCAAGGAATCAGAATTAGTAAAGAATCCAGCCTGAGGACTTTCTCAAGTCATCCTCAGACAGGGATTCAAATCGGAGATTTTTTCTGTGAGGGGTCTGACTTTCGTCAAGAAATTGACCCTTTGTGACCCGAAAATCCCAGAATATTGAGGCTGTAAATGTTTCAATTTTACTAATATTTGTTATTAAGTTGTTCAGTAATTTGGTCGTACTTTAATGAATATTTTAGAACTACATTTGTTAAATTATATGCTAAATTTTATTTCATAATCTCTATATTTTTACATAAGCTAATGTTCACTAAGGCTTTATGATGCACTATTTATTATTATTATTTTCTGTTGTAGGTGTCGGGACTCTTGGAATGTTATTTGCGAAATGCTTCATGTCCTTTATTCAGGCAAATAGCTGATCCTGATATGACAGAAAGACTTCGTAAGTTATAGGGTTATATTTATATTAAGTTGCTTTTGAGTTAGATATAAATAAATTATTTCATATTATTTTGTAAAATTGTTATCTGTAATGATAAGATAATTTTTTTATGAAATAGATTGAATTAAGATAGAGTTTACGCAGTTTTTTTTTTATTTAAAGGATTATTAATCCAAAATTGTTTTATTTTTTATTTAAGTCTTTAGCTGCATTTTTAATTGAATTTCTTAACTATATTAATTATTATTGTGTGCACTGTGGATGTATTTATTCAATAGTGTAGAAAATATACACCAAGGGAAATGATACATTTTTTTTTTGCATTTAATTTACTATTGAACTATTTATTTACATCACATTAGAAAATTATTTTTATCATTCAAGTTTATCATTCCATGTTTTTTATTGTTTAGTAATTCATCCATTACTTTTATTATTGAGTGGCTAATATAAGCTACTCAAGAAATTATACAAGATTTGAATCATATCAGTAAACTGTAATGCTGTTTAAACAGTATCTAATGTAATTATTTGGTTTCCAAGGAATAAAATAAAACCTGAAATGTGTAAATTCCAGGTTGTCAATTTTATAAATGTAGAATTATTGTATGATTCAATGGTGAAGAATTAATTGAACTTTGTGAAGGAATTATAATCTACTAACCAGTTTCAAGATCTTTCATTTTTAGCTCCTTATTTCCTCTTTTAATAAATATTTTTGAATGTGTTTTTACATTTGTTGAATTATCTGATTTTCTGTTTTCCATTCTCTCTTGATATCCTTACTTTTTTTAAACTTTATTTTTTGTTAGAATTTAATCTATAGATAAATTCCTGATTTCATTATTTCTACTTAATGTGCAATTTGGCGGACATCTAATAAGTTTGTTTTTGTGCTTATATTAAAAAATATTACAGATCATCTCATCGAACCAATTTCATGTCAGCATATAATGTATGAGGACTTTATAAAAATATTTTAAAAAACAGAATTTTTCTTTTTTCTTCTTTTTATTATCCACTCCTCCACATTTTCTTTGAAAGCATGTCATACTTCGCCATTTCTCTGGATTTTAAAAATATTTCTCATTGAATTCTTATGTAATCTTTGAAACTAATACTGCATTAAATGATGATTTTACTTCATTATTTAGTATATCTGTAATATATATATATATATATATATATTTGAAATCAAATGTCATCATTATTTCACAGAACTCTGAAAGATACTTTTTTGTACCTAGATTATTCATATTCACGTCAATATATATATTTTTTTGACTCGACTGATCTCACAAAGAATATGCAAACAAATTTGTTATGATGGATTTTGATTTTAGATCTGATATTATTATCGCCGGTTATTATGGTGGCAGTTTTAAGTATGTATTAAGAATTATTTGAAAGACAGTGTAGTAACCCAATATAAGATTATTGTTGATGTATGTCATTAAATTACTGAATTGTGAGGAAAGGGAGAAAAAAAGATTTTTTTTTTTTTTTGTGTGTGTGTGTGTGGCTTTTTATGGAATGAAGCAAATGTTAATTTTATGCTCCAGAATATATGTTTTGTCTTTGGCTATAAATTTATTAATTAAAAAATTTTTCAGCAAAAATTAGAAAATATCTAAGATATTTATTATATCTATTTATATGAAATCGCATTAAATATAAAATTCTTTAAAATTAGGATTTTGTTTTCATTTTTTTGTGTGTGTTTGGAAAAGTAATGGAAGTTTGTATTTATTTTATAACATTTGTTGATACAGATGCTTTTAATGATTTTGACTTGTTTTTTTTTAATTCTAGGTTGATTTCTAATAAATTAATTCCTTTTATGTTGATTAAACTTGATGGAAGATTTGTCTTAAATATAGATTAATGCTTTAACCTTTTTCAAAAATGGAACATCTTTCCTTATTCTTAAATGATAAGTCTTCTAATCACTTGAAATCACCAAATTATCAGCACTTAATATTTTAGATTTTAGCAAACATATTTTTAGAATTCATCACTTGCACATGCATATTTAAATGTTCTAGGTGTTGAGCCCTATCCCTTGTATGTAAGTGTTGATAGTGGAGGGCATACCAAAGCAAATCCCATTACTCTTTACACCAGATATTTATTGGCTTATTTGACTGGGGAACAAGAACAGGATCGGGACAGGAAAAATTGCACTGGCAGTGCTCAGAATCAGGTAATTATTTCCTTTAATCCAAATATTATAATTGAATCGGATAATCATATAATTATGAATTAAAAAAAAAAAATCTATTACATTATTTATAATAAAATTTTATTATAAGCAATTTATTTGCTATTAATATATATATATTTTATTTTGGAATTTTTTTAAAAAAAAGTTCTTTCTAACATTATGTGTTCTCATTATTTATAATTTAAAAAAAATGTTATCTTATGTTTTTTTTAAATATATTTAATGGAATAAATCAATATTATGCTGGAATTTGGTGTAAGAATTAATTTCCGCTTAAATGGAACAAAATTTTATTTGAAATTATTATTTTTTCTTCTCTGTAAATACAATGTAGTAAAAATATAAATAGGTCATGCTGTAGTTTTCTCTGTTTAGATAGCAGAAAAAGTTTTTATGTTCTTTTTATTTTTATTTTCATCTGATTTTAAAAATATGCATAGTATCAAAAAACAACTAATCTCGATTATCTCTTTAACAATATACGAATTTTTTAAGTTTATTTATTGCATTTGAAAATAAGTGATTTAATATTTATATTAAAAAAATATGATTAGCTAATTTGGCATTCATGGAACTATTTGGACAATTTAGCTTTCATTGTTTCACCATGATAACCAATTAAAATTATCTTAATTTTTCCATTAAACAAATAAAGAACAAATTTGAAAAAAAAAAAAATGCAAGTTTACTACAAAAGCCTGTTGTGGGCTTTAACTTTTTCATAGATTGTATTCAACAGATATAACTTATATTAGTTAATCTCAGCACTTAATTAGTTTCATTCAGTATTTAAATTTTACTCTGAAAACAGATTTTTAAAGTGTGATGCATCATATCTTCAGTGTTAAGAGAATAAGTAATTTAGTTTTTCACTTTGTAGTTAGTCTACATGAAAGTGGAAAAATGTATACCACCTTGCATGTTTATTTTTTTTACTTATTAATTATGAATTTTAAAAAATGCTAATCTGTATGATTTTTATTAAGCTATTAGAAATTAATGTTAAATTTAAATGAATTCAGATGAAACTTTTATGCATTGTGGTAATTTTTAAATTTCATATTATTTTTTTTTTAAATATAGATTTATCATTATGATTGGATGGCTGGATCTGAAGAAAACACAACTGGAGTTTGCATTAAATCTACTGTTATGTATACTATTGCACAGTCTCCTGCATATGTACTTAATGGTAAAAATGTTTATGATTTTGTAACTTTATGCCAATTTTAATTTAATTTAAATTATTTATCAGCTTATTTGATGGAACATTTAATTTTGGTTATTTAAAGATGTGTTTGTATATGGTCGAAAAAAATCAGTATCCGAAACCTGTTTGTGAGAAATACCTTCAAAGCATATACATTGTAAAAATCAATACAGTGAGAAGTTTGACTGTTCTGCCTGCCGCTTAGATAGATCCTGTAATTATGCATAATTGTTGTCTAGACTGCTTTTTAGATACTGTGTGCCATTGGATTTTCATTAATATATACTTTCATTAGCCTCTTTAAGTCCATTATAACAGCATATTATTTTATTGGTACCCTATGGTGACCAGTTGGGTCTTCCAGTCTATTGACATTTTAGTCTGTCAAATGATTATTGATATTGAATGCATTAAAAGAACAATTCCTGTTGTTATTAAGCAAGATTTAAAAATAGAAATTCAATTGAATCAGTTTACTGCCAATTAAAAAAAGAAAATACGTATTACAAAATAAAAGTGGAGATTTTACTACAGAGTTAATGATTACTAAAAAAAATGTTACTGAATATTTTGTTGGATGAGTTTGGATTCCAATATAGCATTTATAGACAATCTTACATATAGTGTATCCAGTAGAATTAAAATTGTTACTAAAAGAAGGAATTAACTGTACAGAGGTGAAATTAATATATTATTAAAAAGGTAATATTTCAGGGTTGCCACAGCTTTAGGAGAACTGGGGAAATATGGGACTTATATATTGCATATACGTACAGAGAAAACAAGGACTTTTTTCCCTCTATATTTCAGTAACAACTCTATTTTGAATTTTAAGATGATACGAAGATTATTTTAAGGTCTTTCTTGATTTCTTTCATATATCTTCTTACTGAATGTGCCTTTTGCTTGCATGATAAAACTTTCAGAATTTTTTTTATATTTTGCAGATTAATTGATTAGTTAAGTGAAGCATTAGATTCAATATAGTTGTAAAAACTTTCATTGACCCTGGCATTTATATAATGGTTTAACATTTAACTGCTGCCTTTAACAATTGGTAATAAGTACAATTACACAGCCATATTTATTATCATTATATATAGAGAGAAAGAGAAATTAATGATTTTTTTAACTTAGAATTCTTGATTGCATGCTTAAATGTTTTATTTTAAATTTTAGAATGGAAATCAACCGAATATTCTACTTGGACCGAAAGCGTATGGCTAGAAACAACAGCCCGCATATTTGTGCAGCCTGGTAAAACTCAAGAAGCCTGTACTCTAGTCACTGGATTCGTGATATTTTTCCTGTCCATTGTTTCTGTGTATTTCATTAATGACCGAGCTTCTATTATTTTCAACACCCGGCCTTTGGTCGGTTGCTAGGAATTTGCCACAAATCACATAGCTTTGGATGAATTTTGTGGAGAGAATGGTTCTGGTTACCCATCACCAGCCAACCTTTAAGCCACTACAATCTGTTGAATATGCTATCGTACCTTTGTCAGCATAGCAATGAGTGTGTAACTTAAGAGAATTTGTTTGTGTATGTATATGTATGTGTATTTTTAATTGGTATGTCGATTGCTACAAGTACTTATTAAAATTATCTCATTTTATTATTTTTATTTTTGTAAACTAATGTTTTTGTTTTAAAGTTAACTCTGTGATTATTTAATGCTGATTATTAATCATAGCAATTTTATGCCAATCTTTTTTTTTTTTCTGTCTTGTATATTCAGTAGTATTTATAAAATTATTTTAATATTTGTAATAAAAATGATAAATTAATTCAAGCTGTAAACAAATTTGCATTTTTTCATTTATTACAATTTATATAAATTTTTTAATTAAAGCTATTGTAATAACAAAAGTTAACTGCATGATAATTGTTTAATATTTTTAGATTTTCTGATCAGTATTCATTTTATTTTGCATCTTTCTGTTAATTTTTATTTGCAGTTTAAAAAGAGAACTATATTTAAACTATTTATATATTATTTATTATTTTTCTGAAATATATTTTTTAGATATAATAGTCAAAATAAAATGCTTGCATTTTGTTTTATGTTATGTTATATGTATGACTGCATTTCATTCTAAATGCTATTAAAAGTTATGATTATTAAATAGCTCTTTTAAACAAAGCTTATTGATTGATTGCATATTATCATTTAGTACTTCACTATAATTTATTTTCACACCACTTTTATCTTAGTATGAAGTACAGAGGTACTGGCATTTACACTGGTTGATTAGTGCATCTGTGGCAAAAAAAAAAAAAAAGTACTTTTACAGAACATTTATTTTATATGTAACTATCAAAAGTAACTATAAAAAAATCGTCTGTGATAGTACATCTTATATTCGTCCTAAAGCTTTGTGATTTGTGGGTTGGGAAGTATATGTAAATTTTGATTCATTTTTATTTCAAATAGTTTATGAACTTTACCCTTCACCTGTAATTTATTGTCATGATGAATTTGTAATCACGTTTGTTTTATAAAGTCCTTTTTTTTTTAATTTCATTTTGTGTTATCATTGTCATTCTGTAGCTTCACAATTGTCTCTCCATTTTCTTGTAACAGTAAGTAAAACTCATTTTCAAATTAGATAACTGAAAAATTCTTCTCTCAATTCAATTTGTGCTAAGCAGATACAGGATTTTCATAATCAAAACACTTTGACTTTAAATTGTAATTTATAAAAGCTTTATAATTGATCTTTTTACAAACTACAAATTGTTTTCAATTATGAAGTATATAAGCAAGGTTTCACATTTTGATATGATTTCATTTAACACACTGTGTAACTTCTTTATCATTTTTCATTGGTAAAAGATTAAAGTAGTTCTCATCTTCCATAATTTTAATTTCTCATTAATAAAAAAATTTAGTTCATCTCAAAGACAGACACAAAATAAATAAAAATTTGTGAAATATCATTTTCTCATTAATCAAAACATTCCAGAAGGTTAGTAGTTCATAGCCATTGATTTTACTGCTGTAGTGTGTGGTCATTTTTAGATTAGATCTCATGTATACATATTTTTTAGAAGTTTTTCTAGTATAGCTTATGTTTTTTCAAAATGTAAACATTTTCAAAATTAACACCATGTTTCGATTAACTTGAAATTGAAATGTAGTTATTATAAGTACATGTCAGTTTTTTTGAAATTTCAATGACTGATAGACAACTGACAGCCTCACAATTTTGTATCCGTTGGTGCTTTTACACTAGTCTAGCCTACTACATTATCATACTTAAGTTAATTGTGGCATTAATGCTTTTTTCACTTATAAATAAATAATGTTATGAAATATCCTTGCTAATCTTATAATTTGTAGTAAATGATCTGCAAACTTTGTAAAAACCAAATTGCAGGATTTTGACACATATACAAACAAAATCCATCTAGTCTTTGTGCTAGATAATCTTTTTCTCAATAAAGATTATTACATTTAATTTACTGGGTTTATTACTATATGTATGAGAGATTCTTAAATTTATCTAATTTAAATACAGTGTTGAAATTTTAAAGATTTTTTTATACAACTATAACAACACTATTTTAAAACTGAATCCTTAATGTATTTGAATTTTAAATTAGACAATTTTTGATTAAATAATAAATTTATAGCTGATTTTAGATTTATCTATGAATAGCATGGAAACCATAAAGTAATTATTTTTCTTTAGTTTAGCATTTATTACAGGAGGTTAAGATATACTTTTGAGTGTCCAAATTGCAAAATATTATTAGTAGTTGGAATAAAATTTTGACTGAGTTGATGTAGAAGTTACTGTGTCACAAACTTTAATTCTATGATAAACATATGCTTAGTAAAATGCATATCAGGAATGCTTGAATAATTTATTAGACAAAGGGAAATTGAAACAAATCTGTGTCTAACTGTTGTTTGTGCTGACTGAAACACCAACCATAACTAAAACATTATTTCTACTTCACTCTTCCAGAATGAAAATACTTTAATTGCAATTTTATGTCATTCAAGTTTTTGCCCATTCAACTTTTCGTCAACCACTTTCAAATCACCAGGAAAAAAGTTTTTTACAAACAATATCTAGTGAGAAAGAGAGGAGACAAACACTTATTTAAAAACGACCAATTTGTCCTTGTGTGTGTAAACATCATGGCAGAGAATGACATTAATAAAATTTCCTGCATGGACCCAGACTTTGCAAATGCTATGAAAAATTCGTGAAAACTATCACCTAATTCATACTATTACAACACTACGAACAAAACAGCACTTGTTAAGAATTCATTGAATCACGTGATCTTCCTGGGCAGAGCTAGCCATCAATCATGTAAACATCAAGTGATCTCACTGTTGCTGTGTGTTTATATATACTTTTTGGGAGAAGCGAACTTGTCCCTCGGACGGTGGGGAGTGATCTTGGTTCTCTCTCTTCTAAAATAAACCACAGTGCAGTTTTCTAAACCCACTATACTATGGAGTATCCCTGTGTCTTTTGTTATGTTATCAAATAAACGCCAGAAAAGACAACCTGTGTCTTCAAGTCATTTCAAGAACAAACAATCTTCACTAACATGTAAATTTTTGCTGTATCTAGAAAAGCAACAATAATTAAATTTAATCTAAATTACTTTAGCACCAATTCAAGGGATTATCGAAACATCACATCCAGGTCAATGCTTTGGAAACTACACTAAATACTTTCATGTTATATTAGTGCTCACTAAAAGATACCAACGGAATACAGAGAGTCAATTTTAAAAAAAACACATCGGGTTAACAGTACGAGTTTGGTCAGATAAATTAACACATTAAAGGCAGGGGATTTTGACAAAAGTATGCTAGGTAACACAGATCAAATTGTAGTACTACGATTCCCATCTTTAATGTGTTAATATTAAGAAATTAGAACCTCATCAAATTTTCAATACTAGATAGCATTTTGAGTGTTGGCAGTGCCACAACAAAAAGCTCAGTGTATTATCTAACATATAGAGACTGGATCTGTATAGTAGAACTTTCAGCATGAGTATGGTGGTAATATGCCTGTGGATAAAACTGCATCAATAGTTACTTGCTTTTAAAGAAATAGAAGCGCGACAAAATGAAAATCATCTGATAATCAACAGTGTCTGAAAAGAATGTCAAGAAAATCTCTGGTGGTGGGTCTAATGCCACTTGGTCATACCAAGCCTGAATAAGCATAGCTCTTTCGAATAAAGACAGAAGTGAGCACCTTTCATGGTGAACGAGCATCGTTCAGGTGAAAGTACGACTTTGCTCGAACAGACAAGATGCAATCCTTTTGAAGGGGGCAATCAAACTCATTCATACACCCACAAGTCAGAATTGAGATCCCAATCAAAGACCGACTCATCCCTGATTCAGAAAATCTGTACTTTATACCAACAAAATCTGAGAAAAATCTTTGAGATGCAGTCTTCAGTTGGACAAAACGAAATAACTGCATGTAAAAGGCTCTGATTAACAGAACACAAGGTATAATTTGTAAATAAAATCAAACCAACAGTAAAAATAAAGAGACTACAGTTTACTGTTTTTATGCTTAGACATGATAGATAGTAATAACGTTTTTTTTTAATGTGATTTTTACTGATGAACCACCTTTTATGTTAGAGGTACTGTATATAAACACAATTATAAAATTTGGGATTCACGGCTGCCTCATGAGTTCTCAGAACATCAACATGACTCAATGAAAGTTAATGTTTGGAGTAGCCTTATGCATAACCAAGTTATAGGTCCCTTCATTTTTGTAGAAAATTTCATAAATGATTATGTCTACTTTGAAGTTTAAATAAACAGGTTTACCCTGAGTTGCTTGATAATGAGACATTGAAGGGACCTGTCTACTTTCAACAAGATGGAGCACCACCTTGCTTCAGTATGCATTAATTGGAAGCATTGGATATCCAGTTCAGTAACAACAGGATTGGATGGGTAGTACTTATTTCTTGGCCTCCAAGTAGCCCAGATCTGACTCCATTAGATTTCATTCTTCTGGGAACATGTCAAAGTTTTTGTTTACTCTGAGAAAATTCAGGATGTAAGCCATCTTAGGTAAAAGGTAATCAGATGTAGAAAACATCACTCACTTTGCATGTGTTCTATATTACAAACATGGCACATTGAAATCGAGTAAATAGTAAAAATCTTATAAACCATTAAGGATGTATATGTAACATTAAACTAATTTTATGATTTAATTTTAAAAATTTATATAAAACTACCAGTTTTTTTTATGGAGACCATACGTATGAACACCATTTAAATCAAACATGTTGCTTGTACAGATAATACTACAATGACAACTATTCATATAAGAGTGAAAACTGGATTAAAATACTTTTGAACAAGCCATTATCATACATTATATATATAAAAAAAGAAATGAAGTTATTACCCTTTTCTATCCAGTATATTTGTAAAATAAAACAAATTGCCATGATGAAATATTTTATTAAAAAAATTCTAGTAATTCATTTGAAAATAATTATATTTATATATCTTTGTACAAAACCAGCATTTCACAACATTGATTATTTTTTAGTAAAATA
The DNA here is from genome assembly GCA_026543055.1 of Argiope trifasciata. Classification (NCBI taxonomy): domain Eukaryota; kingdom Metazoa; phylum Arthropoda; class Arachnida; order Araneae; family Araneidae; genus Argiope; species Argiope trifasciata. The sequence goes on along the minus strand of JAPMOQ010011130.1, from coordinate 47,079 downwards.
GTTTGCACTCCACAGTCCTGAAAGACAAAAAAGAAATCACTCTTACAAACTATTAACTTGAAATTCTCAGATTAAAAATTGTTATTGCAAAAAAAAAAAAAAAAACTAGACATTTCAAAAATAATGATCCTGTAAATATGGAAGTATAAATATTTACTGTTCCCCAAATTTTTTAATTATAAAATGGGATTTTAATTGTAACTGAACAGATTCTTTTAATATCAACATTTAATAGGGATTTAAAAAAAACACAAGAAACAAATAGTCTGCAGGATATGGGATTTGATAAATTTAAATGATATGGTAGATTACATTTACATGAATTGGCCTTGTGTGTATAAATATTATGGCAAAGAATGATGTTAATGAAAATCCTTATGTTATGATGTGCATTCATGGATATGATTGTTATAACAATGAACTCAACATTTATTTTATCATAATATTCCCCTTTGTTTTGAAATACCTAGGAACAGATAAAAAAAAGTGGAAAATAGAAAAAAAAAAAAAAAATCAGCAGAGCACTGCAATACACATGCAAACATAATCATGCAATCATCTTTGTAAGTAACAATTAGACAACATTTCTTAAGTCTACAACATCAATTTGTGCAATGTGTTTAAAAAAAAAAGGGACAAATCAGAATTTTGTTTTACAAAATTAATTTTACAAGCCCTCCAAAGCCAATTCTATCAAAACGTATGCAATTATGTATGATGGCATTAAAATGTAAGAACAGATAAGGGACCATAAGCATGACTCATTGCTTTTCTAATTCAACCAACTCTTCAAAAATAGTTTTTTTGCTGAAGTCATTAATTAATTTTAGCATATTTCATTTCCATTGTAACAATCTGGCTCAATATTTATGGATTAAATTTTCTAATATCCATTCCATACCTGAGATCAAATCATATTCTTCCAAGACCTTTTAATTTTTCAAGTAATTCGTCAACAGATTCTACTTTAGTACCAGCTTCTCGAGTGGGTGGATCTTCTACACTTATTACCTCAATTCTAGATGAAACATCAACACCTAAATCAGAAGGCTTTTTCACAGTGATGGGTTTTTTCTTGGCTTTCTGAAAAACATTTAAATATACTTATAATAATAATGTTTATAATTAATATGAAAATACAATTCCTAAATAAAAGCTTTAGATAAATATTAAATTGAAAATCAATTATTAGAAAAAACTAAGACTGAATATGGAAATTAAAAGTCTTACAAAAATTATTTTTAAAAAAATGCATTGTATGAAAATACAATTCATAAATAAAAGCTTTATATAAATATTAAATTAAAAAACAATTATTAGAAAAAACTAATATTAATTAGTTTTACAAAAATTATTTAAAAAAAAATGCATTTACCATAATATTAGGCAAAGTAGCATATCTTGGTTCATTTAGTCGCAAGTCTGCACTTACAACAGCTGGCAATTTTACAGAAATATTTTCTAATCCACCATCAATTTCTCGAGTAACTTTTAAGTTACCATTTTCCTTTTCGATTTTGGATGCAAATGTAGCCTATAATAAAAATTTACAATTACAAAAGTAAAGCTGTAAATAAATAATTTGATAAATTCAGAAAAATTATGTATTTTGAAACGAAATTAATGAATTTTTAAATATATAGTCTTTATTCTTTCTGTCCACATAAGTTAATCTGATTAACTGAATTAAATTCCAAAATAAAATCTTCCAACAGCAGAGTTTATTACTCTGACCATAAATTAGTGTTATGGTACTTGTTGTATATCTGGTTCAGCAGTGTAAAAATTCTTTTCTCAATTATCATGAGATAAATTAATACAAATTCTATCAATCTACCTATATAGAGTACTCCAGAGGGCGGGGGAGGCATAGAGATAAAATGACTTTTTACCTGAGGCCAATCTAAAATGGCAGCAGTCATTTGTGCTGTTTGATTAGCATCATCATCAATGGCCTGAAAGAAATGTTGAAAACTTCTACATAAACAAGCTTTCTAATAATGCAAGATTTCAAAACAGTTAAAAGAAGGTTGTATTATAAGTAATATTGAATAATTACTAGGTTCTAACCTTTTTCCATTTTATACAATCTGAAATAATTTAAAATACAAATTAAAAAGAATACTTTATCACTAAAAAAGATATTCAAGTAACAATAGAAAATTAATGTTTAAGTAAAATATCAATTATGTTTAAAGTGAATTCTTTAGGGTATTTTAATGTTAACAAAAAAAAAACCTTTGGCATATTCAAATTTTTTCTTTTAATGTATTGGCTTCATATTTTATTGATTATGATTTTAATGATATATTCTTTTATATTTATAGCCTTTAACTTATTTCACAAATTAATCAATCAATCATTATGTTCTACCTTTTTTCATGATATAATATGAAATAATTTAAAATACAAAATAAAAATTAATCACGAATTTTGGAGAATACTTCATTACTAAAAAATACATTCAAGTAAGACACAATAGAAAACTGTTTAGGTAATATATCAATTATGTTTAAGATGAATTCTTTTCGGTATTTAAGCCTTAATGTTAACAAAAAAAAAAGAGAGAGAGATAAACAAAGTTAAGCATGAAACAAACATTAATTATTGCAAGTACACACTTACTTGTTTTCCCAAAATAATTAAATCAACTTTTTCTTGTTGCGCTAAAGCAGCAAGAATCTTTGATACATGAAGGGGTTGCAATGTCTCATAGTCTTTTCCTTCTACTTCAATATGGATGCCTTTATCAGCTCCCATAGCAAGAGCTGTGCGTAAAGTTTCCTAAAACAAGCCAAATTTAAATAAGAATTAAACTTAAGGAGAAACTCATTATGTACAGTTTAATAGTCACAAATGTAATTCTAATACATTTAAAAGTAATTTAGTTTTTAAAGAACAACGTAACACAACTTCTACTCAAATCTGCATACAAGAAAATGCATGAATAGCACTTACGAAATAGTTACACTGGAACATGGTTTTAAGGAGTGGAAAAAGTAAATAAAAGAAGCAATAGTTTAACATTATTCTAAAATAAAAACATGCTAAAAGAAGGTTTATATTGTATTACAGAAAAAAAAAATCTTTATTATCTAGAAGGTTTATATTGTATTACAGAAAAAAAATCTTTATTATCTATAATTTTGCAAAACAAAATTTATATATTAAGTGGAGGGATATATTACATCTCATATTCTTTAATTGTAAATCACATAAAATTAAGGATTCAGGTGAAAAAAAGGAAAAAAAAAAAAAAAGGATTATATTAAATAAAACAATTAACAAACAGCAAAAAAAAAAAAAAGGAGAAAATTTAAAACTATTTTTAATTTATGAATTCAAATTTGCCAATTCGAGAATTTGGGTATGAATTTCTGCACATTTTTCAGCCACCAGTTCCATAGAACTAATGGTTCTAATCTATAAAAAATATGGTACAATATTTCAGAATGACCTAACATATATCTTTTAGCTATTTCACTTTCAGTTAATATAAGTGAAAATATTTTTGATATATCATTGAATGAATTAAGAATATTTCTACATCAAGTGGTCTGGCCAGTGAAGTATCTAAACAGACACTCATCTTTGTTATATGTAGAAGTGATCAAGATTGAAATTTTAGAAAAAAATCTCGCATTCCTACATTAAAATCTCTTTTTTCAATGGCATTACCTTCAAAAATTAAATGGTAACCTACATCATCTAAAATGGGAGGGGGGAAACAAAAGGAATAAATTTTAATTATCTATATTTCAAAATAAGAATACATCAAAAGTGTATGGCACCATAATATTTAACATCTACATATTTTTATTTATTAATGTTAAAAATTATTTAATACTAGTAAGAATACAATTTTAAAAAATTACTTGGCAAGTTGTTGGCCCACAAGAAACAGCAATTATTTCACTGCATAGTTTCTTTTCTTTCATTCGTACAGCTTCTTCAACAGCTATTTCATCAAATGGATTTAAACTGTGTTTCACACCTTCTGTCACCACACCAGTTTTATCTGGTTTGATCCGAATCTGAAATGTTCAAAAAGAGAAGCATTTAAATTATTTTTACCTATAACATTAACATATCTAACATTTCAAATAGTTAATATGTAAATATATAAATTGTAAAATATGACAGTGATGCATATGTTAAAAATTAATTTAGCAACAGTGTTTCAGTAAGAAAACAAAGGTAAATGATTCAAGTGAATATAACAAATTTAATACATAAATTTCGAATACCAAGTTTATGTATTGCTGAGTTGGAGAATTTAATAAATTTTACTGGAACACATTAAAAAAATTAAAGATTGAAGTTAAGATAAAAGTTAAAGATTTACCTCAGACATTAAGAGAAGATGAAGAAGAGATACCAATTAATTAAGCACAGAGTTCTGCACAGAACAGGGGGGAAAAAACCAAATTTATTCTTAGTGTTTATTTCCTTATTTTTGAAGAAATCACGATAGAAAATTTAGTACACTTGGCGCAATTCTTGATTGCTGATGACCCAACAAAAAGGTACTGTAGAATATAACACAATAAATATATAATATTGTTAGGAATCATGGGAGCCTTTATGTGTAGTGGGTATATGGCTTGAAATAAACACAATGAGCAGTCCTGTAGTAGACAAATGACCATGACCAATAACGATGTTTATTTACATGAAGACAGGACAGCGTAAAGACAACAAATATTTAAAATCAAGAAGAACATATAAGACAGCATACAAGAGCACTCTACAGCAGACAATAGCTCACAATAATAATAACAGTCCACAAGTAGAAATACTAAGTAACAACATCCATGGCACACAAAACGGCCAAACAGGATTTTGCAGGATAGGGGATCCTCGGAGCTTCCTTCTATGATTTCTCCAGATGGCTGAAACACTACTCTGTCTCTTCTCACTTTAGCTGCTGACTCACTACTTCAGACAATTCAGTTGTCTATCCACGAAAGGATATGGCACACAGCAATTCAGCACTCTGCCATTGCTTCATTATTTTTTCAGCGACTCCAACTTCAATTCACTACCACCAATTCAACACCACTTTAGCTTAAGAGTGCTGGCCTTTTATAGTTCCAGGGAACTGGAGCTTGAGACTGCTGGCCTTTTATAGTTCTAGGGAGGTGGAGCTAGAAGCTTCTGGGCCAATCAGGGAATATCTTAATCCCAAATAGACAGATCAACAAAATATTCAGAGTTTCGAGTATTATCTGTTTTATCATCACATTCTTCGCCAACCTTTGGGATGACTAATGCAACACCTGGGACCATAGAATACAGATGACTGTAAAACAGTATTTCTTATGATGACATTTTAAATGAGGAAAGCAAAATTACAGGTTTGTAACAATATCAATAAAAATTCTATGTACATGAATATAAATTAAATAGGAAAATTCAACTGGAAAAAAGTTTTGCTTTGTTTTCGGAAATTAATGACAATTTCTACAATCAAGTTCTGCCATGCTATTCCAATCCTCATTAAAATTGTATATAGTTATATCACAAAAACATCAATATTTAACAAAGAACACATCAGTAGTAAGTATTAAGATAAATTGCCCTCTTTACTGAAATCAAATTAATCTTCACCAATATGAAAAGGATCTCAAAACTCATTATACACAAAACTCATAAATCAATTAATTCTTCATATATATATGAATTTCCTTAAAAATAACACTATTGCTGGAAAATAAATATCGATGCCATTTTTTATTTGATATACAAGCCAAACTGGGACATCACAGAAAAAAAATTTGCTCTTCCAAAATATATTAACAAAAAGAAATTAGAAAAAAAAAGTTAAAAGGTTTTTTTTTTTTAACAGTGAATTATTGTGCAGCTAAAAGCAATGCCAAATGGTGCCAATTCATAAATTATAATAAATTTACACATAAAAGTAAAATTTGTGAAAAAGAGTCCAAAAACCAAACTCAAACATTACACAATTAAGCACAAAATAATTGCAACCCTAGGTAAAAATTACCGACATCTTTGTGGTTAATGTCATAGTTGTTCAGGGGAATTTTTTAATTGTGTTTTTATTTTCTGTGTAATTAAAGTAAAATATCAAGGCAAAGTAAAATTATTAGTTTAATTTGTTGATTAAAATATTAGAATCACTACAAAGATAATTTTTTATCTTTCATATGATGTAAAAATCAATTTTGTGCCATAATATTTTTGAAAGTTATGGCAGAAAAACACCAAAATTTAGCTTAATTTTTAATTAATTAAAATTCTAAAAAACAATTTGAAAAAATTTCTTCAAGGTGCACACTCTGGAGTCCTAAAGTAAACATGTGCCAAATTTAATAGCTGTAGGTCCAACAATCTGACCTGTAGTGTGCCAACACATACATACATTGAGCTTTATTATACATATAGATACAAGTAATAGAGTCTTTCTTTTTAAAGATTTTTCATAACACTTTCAATTCATTCAATTTTATAAGTAATAATGTTTCTCAAAAAATTAATTTTGTTAAAAGTGAAAAATTTCTGGCTTGTCAAACAACTAAGTTCAACAGTTTTATATCTAATTTCAGCAAATTACACTTCTAAAAAATACAAATTGCTTTTTTCGTGAGTTTTTTTCCTGTAAAGTGATCAAGAAATCAGAATTTAATTTGCTTTATGTCATTCATAACTTTTTTTTAAACAGTTGTCTTCCTGAAGATGATAATTTGAATTCCTCCTATTATTAACTTTCCCAAATTTATATTTATGTTTACTACATTAATACTGCCAGACTGCTTTATATAGTCATAGAATACATATTGTAAAATATTATATTCTTCATTAATATCTCCACTTGTAATATTTTAATTAATGCCAAATCTTTCAATAAGTACTTGTTCACGAGAGAGAATGAAATTATTTTCAAACTTTCCACATGTTTTTTAAATTACTGATTTTTAAATAAAGAATTTTAAAAAACCTTTTCCAATCTCATTTTCCAAACACAAAAACTATAAAAATCAAGAAATGGTGATTAAAATAGGAAATCTTACAAACTCCATGATACTGCCATCTTTATACCGTCTTTTATCTTTTCTGATAAAGGTACAACACAAGGCATGATTCATTCTTTACACAAACTTGTTATTTGCCAAAACCACATTTTATACTGAAGTAAAATTTAGCGAATTCACTATGCATTCCAACATTTTTAATACAATATACAAAAAACAAGTCTGACAATTATACTTGAAAAGCATTTGATTTATTGGATACTACTTTTGTGGAATGTAAATCTTTTAATAATTTGTAATTTCCTCTTATGATAGAATAGAGATGAAATTATTTTGTTTTCAATTTTGTATAAACATTAAGAATATGTATATATGATGAATAAATACACTCATGTCATTAAAATAACTTAAATATGTATTCAAAAAATAACAAATTCTAGCAAGAATAAAGATATCATTATAAAAGTATTTATTTACAACTTGGCAAACAACAAGCAACCTTAATAATGTTCATATAACATACAAACCATCTGAAGCTTAAACATTAAGTTCATTCTTCGATTTTTTTTAATTCTTTCAACAAAAGATGAATTATATTCAGAATTGAACAAATCCTTAGTATGATATTATTAGGGAATTAGAAACAAACGAAAACTCCATTTTAATTCCCATACATTAACTTTTATTTAATAAAGATTCATTTACTTCAGTTATATTTAACATCAACCTTTACACCGCATATTTTATTAATTCGTGTCTAAAAATATTTTATGATACAGAATATAATTAAGAAGTATTTTATGGCAGAGTTTCAATAAAAAAGGTTTTTATATAACAAGCTTCACGTTTGTTTCCTGGTAGCACAAAATTTACCGTAAAAATGATTCGCCTATTTCGATATAATGTATGGAGTTAAGTTAATACATATATGCATAAAAAATAATTAAAGCCAAACAAAACAAAATTATATAATTTTTTACACACGAATCTGTTTTTGATTTTCATGATAAGGTAAATACAGTAAACGATAAAGAATTGCAAAGAGATTCTGTGAAGCAAAAAAATGTTAAATATATTTACCCTGACTGCATAATCAATAACTCTTTTGCAACCAACTAATATACGCATAGACATTTTAAAAAGCTTTTTTTCTTCTATATTATAAATAAACAATATACTGATTGACAAATACACTTCACACAGTATCAAACCAGACAGGAGACTAAATATATTGTGATTACGATTACTCAATTGAGAAATTCGATATCAAAACGATATTAAATTTGATCGTCGATTTAAAAAAATCCTTCTGATACGCTAAGTCATTTTTTAAAAATATACAACAATTCACTTTCAAAATAAATTTTTAGTAACAATTTGAATAAAATGAAGATATATATTTTTTGAAAATTATTTAATTTGCAACTTAATAAAGAAGAGACATTTTCATGGCGCGAAAATGCAGAAGCGTCTAGGGGCTGGAAAAAAATTTTGCTCCGAGGGAAAAAGAGGGGAAATTTTGAGCGGGAAAAATATTCCGATTATATGCTCATTACGCCTATCCTCAATGGTCGAAATGGTTGTGTATATTTTTTGGGAGCTGAAATATTGTTTTTAACGAATTTCAAATTTATTTATTAATAAATGCAATTATAGCGTGCATATGAAAAGTATCTTTCAATCACTTACGAATGTAATTATTTTATGAAATATTGTTTAATATGTTTGTAAGAATTGCAAGCTGCACAGGATACAAATATTTTCAATCCTGTACAGCTCATCATACGTTTCTGTTTGTGAACCTGTTTATATCATTTAAGAAGTTATAGGATTAGATGTTAATTCTAGATATTTATTTTTTTTAAGAAAATAACTTTTTATGAAATACTCGTATGTATTTTTTTTTTCAGATTATCAAGCATGTAAGTTACATTTAGATAGTCTTACTTTATTTAACGGAAATATATGTAATGATGCTCAAAAGATTATTCTCAGTTGTGTAAATTTGCACATCAAACTGGGGATTAAATTAATGTCTTGTATTTAGCTTGATAAAAATCTTGAATTTGACTTCTTAAGATTTTAAAATTTATATTTGTAAAATATTATAAAAGTTATTCCAGGTTTTAATTTTTCTGAAGCTCAATAAGAAGGCTTTTTATTGTAGGATTTTTCCCATGTAAAAATTTAAAATAAAATAAATGCTTTATATTCAATGAGAATGCATATTTAAAATTACGGATCTTTTTATTCTGTAATGGCTATGACTTCATAATATGCTGAAAAGAAGAGCTCTGCCAATATTTTTATGTATTCTGAAAGAAAATATTTATATTACACTTTGTATATTTCATTATATCTGAAAATTTTTGAGATAAATCTTACTTCATTTTTGAAAGCATTATATTTAAGGATTGTTTAAGATTTTCATATTGTGCAATGAAAAATTTTTGTGTAATAAATCATGTTCTACTATTAAAATTTGATTTCATATATTTTTGTGTGTGATCGATTTAATTCAAAAACCAACTTTTTTGTAATGAAATTATGTATATAAAAAGGTCAGTTAAATATCCCTAATATAGATTCTAGGTGAAATGAATATTGACAAATTCTTCTGATTTTCAATTCTTTTTATTATAGTATTACACTGACTGTATTATATATATATACACCATCTCAATTCAAAAAACTTTCAGAGGTTCACTATTTTATTTCAGAAATTTATATGAGTAATATAATGGGAAAATGTGAAACTATTATATAGTATCACTTTTAATCAAGTAATCAAACTTCTGGTATGAGTAAATTAGTCAAAAATGCTGTAATTCTTTAAAATAAGCATTTTATATCACATAAATTTTCTAAATTATTTTAGATCTTAACAGTGACTTAATTTTAGTATTTAGAAAAAGAATTTCTGTAACCTATTGTTGTAATCTATTTACTGAATAAATTTTTTTATATATGAATTTACAAAGTATAAGTTATAGTAATATATGACATGCTTAGTCATAATTATTTTTATACATTAATGTAATTTATGTTTACATTGCTTATCCTCGCTTTAAAAATCTTAAATAATTTTTTTTTTCCTTTTGAAATTTTTGATTTATTGTAGATTTTATACATAGGAAAATTTACTGTGCATAAAAAAGGCATTTTAACAGAATTCTGTAGCTTAATCCTTTTATACTATTCTAGTCATAAATAACTTGTGTTGGATTTATTTAAATATTTAATGTGGTTAAATTAATGCTTATATTTTACTTTTAATATATATATCTTATATTAGCAGTAACTGCATGGCACTGCCCATTATATAGCATCCAAGAAGAAAAATTAGTTTTAAACTTGTCTAACCTCTACCCAATATAGCATGGGCATGTTTGACAACATCAAATAAACAGAAAATATTTAGAAATTATCAAAAATAGCTACAAAACAAATTTTTATAGAACAAAACTTTTTGATATTTCATGTGTTCTGACCAAGGTTAGATTTCCTTCTTTTTGGCATAACGAGATTTGAATCACTGTTTAAAATCAGATGTAAACAAAGAAAAGTATCACATATGTATACCACAGCTCTTACTGTTTGCACATGTACAGAACAATTAAAATCTTAAATATAAAACTCCATTTATTATTTTGACATGACTTTAAAGTACCCAATAAATGCTTTATAAAATGGTATAAATATCTTCAGTATCCATTATTCCTCGAGTTTTTGGGGTTCAAATAAACAGACATTTTCAGGAGACTTCATTTTGTTCTATGTATATACATATGTATTTGATATTTTATATTATCAGCTTCATTTATAATCTGTTTTAAATATCTTTGGAATCAAAAAGTTTAACTTGCTCATAATAAATAAATAATGAAACACATAATTAGCTGACATCAAATTATACATATCAGCAAATCAACATTTATTTAATTAAAAAGATTCTCGACTCATAGATTCAATCATTTGTTTTAAATATTTACACAAAATCTTGTTCCAATTAAATTTTAAAGTGCTAAACTTTTTCACAAATTCCTATTCTTTATAACAAAGATGTTATATGTTAGCCTTGAAAAAATTAACAAGGTTTATATGGGAGAAAAAAAGGTTGGAGAGGGAGGTTTATATGGGAGTGATTTTTTTTTTAAATGTTGGTCTATTTTAAAAATGCAAATTAAAAAAGAACCAAATAAACTGGTATCAATGTTTCCTTCCTTGTTTGAGGCATCTTCAACTACCTTCATTCCTATTTACGGTAATAAGTTATCAGTACTGATTAATTTCAAGATGAATATCAATAATTTGGGATCTGACAGAGAAGATATTTCATGTCAAGTGAGCATGATCTCTCATATCTGTAAGTGCTCCAAAATGGGGAAATAACTATATCTCAACTTTAAACTCCATATTTGATGCCTTTTAAAATACTATCATTGTTTCATATCATGAAGACTTATTTGTATATATGCATAGTCAATCATTTTCTAATAACAAAATTCCACTTCATTTTTTTATGTGTGATTGATTTGATTTTGAACTCAAATACAAGCTATTCAAATATTTGAAATTATTAAAACAACCAGTTAAACATTTCTATAATAATGTAATGTGCATGCACATGCTTACACATAAAATGTTTAAATACAATTCTGTAGTTGAACTCTCAGAATTAACTATGCTATAAATGCTAGAATTTTGACTGTCTTCAAGAATCAGGTGCAGAGTTGAATTTATTGAACTATATACTTTCTATAGTGATATTGTGTGCAATCTATTTCACTTACACTTATTTTTAAATAATCCTTAGGGATCATTCAAAAATAATGAAATTAGTTGATAACAAATTAAAACTTAAAATAATTTTAGGCATCAAACCAACAATTATTTAATTAAAAAGATACTTAACGCATGGATTTAACAATTTGTTTAAAATAATTTCAAAAATAAAATCTTGCTCGTATGGTATTTTAAAATAATAAATTTTTTTTATTAACTCCTTCCTTTTTATAGTAAAGATATCAAACTCAAATGTTTGATATCTTTACTATAAAAATAGATTTGAGTTTATGTGGAAGAGAATATATATATATATTTTTTAAACAAAATGTTAATCTATTTTTAAAATGTCATTAAAAAAACACACTCAAGACAAGAGTAATATCAGTCTGCCTTTCTTGCATGTGGAATCTTATCATAATGCTTATCTCAAGCAATATGTTTTGTCTACCGGATTAATTTCAACATGATACAAAGTGAATATCAGTAATTCTAGATCTAACATAAAATATATTTCATATCATAAGCAAAAATAATTATTCAAACTTATAAGTATTTCCAAACATGGAAATAATTTCATAAATATCTGAGAGATCTAAAATTTTAGCTTTTCAGCTTAATTGAATTTTACTTAAAAAATAAACAGAATAGCATTGATATATTACATATGGTTAAGCACCAATGGTATAATAATGGAGAAAATTGGGATCAATCAATAAAACTGAACATACAAGAATTTAAATCCTCAAACTTGTTTCATATATTTCTCAGCCTTAAAAAAAAAATCCTTATATATTATTGATGCCAAGCAGTTTTTTTAAAAATAAATTTGTGAAAGACTAAATATGTATTTTTAAAATTATAGTTACAAAAAATTATGTATTTTGGGCATCCAGGCTGTTATATTTATTGCAATTCATGCACTTATTTTGAAGGACAAGATATGTGATAGAGATGTAAGATTAATAAAAGTAACATAACTTTGACAATCAGATACTTAAAAATATTTTGACAAAGATACTAAGCATAAATATGTTATTATATTAATTCTTTTATTGGTTATATTTATATATAAAACTTTGATCAATAAAATCACAGCTTTGGGCCTTTATATTTTATCTTCTACTAACACTGGTTATTTAGATACATTTGATTTTACATTAAAATTCTAATAATATCATAAGATTTTAGAACTTTAAAACATCCTAGGGTTTAGCAATTTTTAAATATTGTTAGAAAATAAAAAATTAAAAAATAACATTTCAAATCATAAAACCTCAGTTGTATAGATATATGTCAGTAAAAATTTATATTTCATTAATAAATATAAATGTAAACACTCCCTTTCCTCAAAAGTCAGGGAGCTAAGAATAATAAGAATTTAGTAAAATATTATTAAAGAAAAAATGATAAATTTTTAATCATGAATAATAAATGTTCCCATTTCAAATTGTTAGTTTTTCAGTCTTTTTTTTTAAATATAGGTACATTTAACATTTTCAATATGTTATTACATATATAACACTTCCAATAATTAAATGAAGCACAAATTTAGATTACACTGCAATTTTTAACCTTTGCTCTTGTTGAGACATGAACAAGACTCTCATTTTAAATAATCTTTTAATCAAAAATAAATAGGACCAACAGATTACATTTAAACTAAAATATATTCTCGTTGCAGTATGAGCAATTATCTACTTCATGATCATCAGTTTAATATTAACTGATTTGTCTGTCAAATGAAACATTAAATACTTCAATGACATAGATATCAAGGCTAAATATGCATGTACTCAAAACTTCAATATGATTTTACTGTTTATTTGCAAAATAATAATATAAATAAATTTAAATGCCATTTCAGTAGTTTAATAAAATTCACTTAAATTATGAAACTGAAATGTATTCACTTTTAATATATAAATTTATTTTTCCTTTGAATTGAAATATTAGACTCATATATATATTCATAACTACAATTTCTGATTATATATATTTAATACATATAGTTGAGTACGTATTTAATACAAACCTAATAATGTGTTTGAAAACATTCATTAAGAATGCATACTGGCGATGAAACTTATATAACACTAAATTCATAAAACCAAAATTTTCTCTAATAAATACAAAAGCTTTCAATAGTTACTAACTGATCAAATAAAAATAAAATACTTGTATGTTGTCACATAAACTCCATATAAACAAATTGTATGACATCGTGTTTTTATTCCGAAATACGTTTGTAAGTAAAAAGAGAAACTTTCAAATTAATCAAAGTACCTAATTAAATAATAATGATAGAAAAAATGAACCAATAATTTTGGTTTACGTGGTTAGAAATCTATAACGTATTCATTATTTGAACATTTATTTTGTGTGTGTGTGCAGCATCTTACTTTTTATATCATATCATAACTTCTATTTTAAAGACCATTTTTATATTTAGTTCAATAACACTATTCTAAAATGCAAGGCATCTATATTTCAAAAATTTCAAATAACAGAACTAGCAATTTAGCTCAGGAATCCGACGGCCAAATCACGCGCCACAGATAAGAAGATCCTTCCTCTGAGTCACGTGGGTTGAAAGAGCTACCTTTATTTTCCCTAAACATCAGTAAATCCCTTCATTTTCCCCAAAGAGCAGAATTTGGACAAGCGTCTAGAAACTGAGAATCTGAAAGAGTGACGTCACAACACTCTGAGATTTTTACGAGTTGAAAGAATGAAGTGGCGCCCTCTATGGGGACAAGAAATACAATTTCATTTTTTCCCCGCTAATTTCCAAACAAAGATGGCGGGAATAAAATGTAGTTTATGCGATTTCTGTGGTAAAAGAGAAGAGATTAAAATTCATGTGTGTAATGATCATAACATTGCTCTTGAATATGAGGATTTAGATTTCACTTCATTTGAAGAATTCGAAAAGTTTAAAGCAAACTTAGAAAGTGAAACTAATTCGCGTTTCATTAAAGACTGTGGTGGAAGTAAAAAAAATAAATTGGGTAATCAGCACTTTTATTTTGTATGTAATTGCTCAAAACAGAGAGCTGAAGATAATGTTGAAAATGAAACGAAGAAAATTAATTTGTACTGCCCATCGTCAATAAAGTTAACAGTGGCTTCAAATGGGAGTTGCAAAGTGCATTTTTGCAAAACACATTTAGGGCATGAAAAGGAAAATAACAAGCCTCTTAAGTGTCCTTTGTGTGATTTTGCAGGGCTGAAAGCCAATTTCGAAGCTCATTTTAGTTCTGTACACGATATTAGGCTTGAATGTGATAATTTTTTATTTTCATCTTTTGAAGAGTTTGAAGAATGGAAGCTTAATGTCGAAAAAGAAACACAAGAGGTATACATAAAAGATTGTGGAATAAAAAAAACTTCGTCTGGCAGGGAATATCATTATTTCAGTTGCCACCGTTCTGGCCATTTTACAACAAAATCTGTGGGTAAAAGACACATAAAAGTACAAGGAAGTAAAAAAATCAATTCATATTGTCCATCGAAAATAAAAGTTATCAAAATGGACAATGGTCAGTGCAAAGTTTCTTTTGTGAAAACACATATAGGTCATGAAAGTGAACTTAAACATATGTTTTTGTCAAAAACAGAAAAACAACTCCTAGCAACAAAAATTGCTTCAAATGTACCACTTAATATTATTCTTAATGACATTCGAAACACAGTATCTGACAGTAATTTGGATAGAATTCATCTGACAACAAGGAAAGATCTGTTGAACATTGAGAGTAAATACAATTTAACCCATACTAAACATAAAGATGATGGTACAAGCATAAATGCATGGGTGAATGAAATGAAAACCAATGGAAGCATTGTCTTGTACTATAAACCTCAAGGAACCGTTGATCAACAACATGCTGAATTAAAGGATGAAGATTTTGTATTAATGATAATGACAGATGCTCAATCCGAAATTTTAAAAAAATACGGCTCAGATTGTGTTTGTGTGGATGGAACACATGGATTGAATGGATATCAGTTTGAATTGATAACAATTCTTGTTCTCGATGATATCAGACAAGGGTTTCCATGTGGATTTCTGATATCAAATAGAACTGATGAAATTTGCCTTTCGATATTTTTCAAATACATAAAAAATAAGGTTGGAGTTGTTAAGGCTAATGTTTTTATGTCTGATATGGCACATTCTTTCTACAATGCCTGGTGCCAGGTTATGGAAATTCCCAAGAAAAGATTATTTTGTACATGGCATGTAGACCGTGCATGGAGAAATAACCTTAAAAAAATTAATTCAACAGAAAAGCAACTGGAGGTATATAAAATATTACGCACACTTTTGGAAGAGCGAGATTCCACTGCTTTTCAAAAAATGTTAACAGAAGCTATTTCACTGATGTTAAATGATGATAAAACTTCTGATTTTGGTAAATATTTTGTATCTAATTATGCAAACTGTGTGGAAACATGGGCATATTGCCACAGATTACACTGTGGTATTAACACCAATATGCATGTTGAAAGTATGCACCGTACAATCAAGCATGTTTACTTGGGAGGTAAACACATCAAAAGATTGGATAAATCGATAAACATACTCATGCAACTTATCAAAGACAAATTATTTGATAGGTTAATAATCATGCATAAAGGGAAGCTCACAAATAAGTTAATTGAGCTTCGTAAGAGACATGATTTAAGCTTAAAGCTTCCTAATGAATTAGTCTCAAAAACCGAAAATGGGTGGAATGTAATTTCAACATCAGAAATCCAAGAGGTGTATTTTGTACAAGAATCGGGCATCGACTGCAAATGCCAATTAACTTGCTTGGAGTGCAAGTCATGTATTCATAATTACACTTGTACTTGTATAGACTCAAGTATAAAATGGAATATGTGCAAACATATACATTTAATATGCCGAGTAATATCCATGGACACTGGAAATAATTCTGAAGAAGTAATTCTTCAAAATGATGATGATCCCACATTACATATGCATGTTGCTGATCAAAATAAAGAGTCAGACTCATTACTTTCCGAGTTAAGTAAAAATGATGCCCCTGTATCAAACCTGAACCTTTCTCTTAAAAAAGAGAAACTAAAACAAAAAATTACAAGTCTTATTGACTCAATATCATCATATAGTCAGTTTGAAGCAGTTGAAAGACTAATTGCACCAATAGAACCAACTTTAAATGCCATTTCATCAACCAGTTGTTCAATTATGTCACAAGATAATCTGCAAAAAGTCCCTGCAAACAAAAACATTACCCATCAGAGGCCTTTGTACTCTACACGTAGAATTCATAAAAGATCAAAAACTTCAATTGTAAAACCAAATGTTACTGAACAACAAAATATAGCCTTGTCATTAATTTTAAACAAGAGTTCAAATTCTCAAGAAGAAAATGATATTTAAATTATCTTAAACATGATTTACGTATTCAACATTATTATGTTCTTCTTTTTGTAATTAACCCATTATTATAGTAATTAATAACATTTTTTAGTATTTGTTTTTCTTTTAATTACTTTCTTAAACAATGCTTTTATTAATAAACTCTTTTTTTTAATTTTAGTAATTGTTGATTATTTTCTCCAGCTTTAACCTGTTAGCTATACATTTTATAAATTTAATGAGCATTGTAAGTTATATAACTATGATTTTTATAAAAATGTTATTTCTCTCTTTTTTTTTTTTCTTTTTTACAATATTAAACATCAGATTTTTTTTTTATCCAGAATTTTGAAATATTAATAAAAACTAAATAGCTAACGTAAAAATTAGCAAAATATTGTGTTAACATTCTGAATTACAATTTTAAATCGGGTTATTTTCTATAAGTTTAAATAAAAATAATTACAAAAATATAAAAATAATAATTGTACAAAGCACTTTTTTTCCAGATTAGACATCTTAAACTTTCTTGTCCCCATAGAGGGCGCCACTTCATTCTTTCAACTCGTAAAAATCTCAGAGTGTTGTGACGTCACTCTTTCAGATTCTCAGTTTCTAGACGCTTGTGAATTTGGTTGCTGTCCCTAGAGGCTAGTCGAAAATGCCGGTACAAAACAAAATATGTTATTAATATTGTCTGTCTTGCCGTTGTCAAATTATTTTTAGTTTTAAATCGTAGTTTTAATTTGTGGTAAATTTATATTAATTTTAAAATTAAAAAATAATACCTATGCTTACAAAATTTACATTGCTTTCATTTGTAGTATGTAATATATATGCTTTTATAATTTTGTAGTTAAAAAGTAGTTATGTTTTCGTTTTGTATTTCATCATGGATAATGTGCACTTCTGTGATTAAATCGATTGAATAGTCATTTATATATTACAAATTTTTAAAGTTTATTTTGTCATACCCTCAGAGAAGTATCTTTATTGTTTTATATCAATATAATTTTGACCTCATATGAATATGTATATATATAATGATAATTGACGAAAACGTGTGTTTTGGAATTTCCTTTATGCTATTTTGTATGTTAAATAAAAATATTACCCCATTGAGTTTTTTGCATAAGAAAAGGATTACAAAAAGGTTGCAAATGTTTAAATTTCTGATCATTAAAGATGTATTTTTATATATAAATTTTCATACATACAATTACTATAAAAAATGAATTTTCGCAAAATTTTCTGTGCAAAATTACCTGATTCTAATAAGTCATTCTAATAATCAATTTGACTATAATTTAAGTGGCTTATTATTAATCTTCATATATATATAATTATATTAACATTGTTAAAAATATACCAGAATATTATTTACATTTTGTAAAATTTATTTCATCTAATCCATTCATTTTTTCCCCAGAATTATTTGAATCATTAGCTTAAATATGGGTAAACAATTTGTGGAAGGATGGTCTGTAGTGCAAGTGTTAGGTGAAGGTGCATATGGAGAGTAAGTGCATTTTAGATATTTTACATAGAATTTTTCTTTTTCCTCAGATTCTTGTATCCAAGCAATGAGTTAAACTGCATTTGATGATCTAAATTATCAAAGTAAAAAGACTGAATTATTTAATTTTTAATTAGTAATATAGTTATAATTTCATCCTCTAGTATTATTGTTAATTTTGAAGTGTTTCTCAAAGTAACTTTTTCCAAGCCTTTTACACCTTTAAAATTCTGCTTTACAGCCTTTGATGTCATTCAAAAGATTTTTTTTTATTCAGAACTGATTAAGATAAATTGTCAGAATATGCTTTTTTTTTCATTCTTAGAATAAATTATATGTAAATGATTCTGTATTATTTTAAATGTTATAAATACCTTATGTTTCATTACACATATATTGATTTTGAATTAATTATAAAGCAATATAATATAGCGCATTTAAAAAAATTTTAAAATCTTCATAGGGTACAATTGGTTATCAATAATAGCACAAATGAAGCAGTTGCAGTGAAGCATCTTGATACAAGAAAAGAAGCTGCTGCTGCAAGCAATATACAAAAAGAAGTAAGATTTATATGATTTGAAAGTTTCTTTTGTGAAATATTTTGAACATAATTTTGTTTAATTTAAAGGTTTGGAATATTTACTGGATATTAATTTAGTATTTCATCTGTGCATTTATTATTATCATTATTTATTAAAAATTTCCTTGTTTGTAGAATGTGTTTAAATTCTCTGTTTTAAAACTCTATGTGTTTGTGTAGTTTAATATATTATAGTGATGCATTAAAAATTAATAGAATAGCATTTTAACTTATTTGCTAACTAGCTTTTTAGACTGAAATCCTGTCTGTTGGCTTTCTGTTCCACTGTATTAAATATGAAATGTGATTATTTAAAATTTCCGTACTATTTTTTAATATTAAAATTATAAATTATATCAAAATAATTAAACTTTTTATTGGTATGCTTTAAAATTAATAAACCAATTGTTTTAGTGAATTTGTGATTATATTCTATTTCTTGTGTCACATTTTACCTGGCAAGGTTTTTTTTTTTTTGCTTTACTGTTGACTTTATGTATTCATTTATGTTTATTGTTTTTTTTTAATTCTTCAATTTTTTTTTATTCTCCCTTTATTTTTTCCAGATGATGTTAAGTAATAATAGTTTTCACTTTTTTCTTCTTTAAACATTATAATATTTATATTCTTCTATGTAAGCTGACTACTTGATTTCAAGTGCAGACAACATAAATAATGTTTGAAAATCTTATTGCATATAAGATAAGAAAAATTGCATATAAGTAATGAATGTTAATAATGGAAGGTAATAGATATAATTAAAGACAAAGTTGAAAGAAATTAGTTGTGGATTAATCATATATTATTTGTGGTAAGATTTAAGCTTTATTGCATCTTATTGCTGAATATAGTCAACACACCAAGATGATACTTAATCACTGATTTGCTTAACAGTTTGGTAGGACTTTTTAAAAATGAGTTAGCTGTTGGTTTGAAATTAATCCAAAAGTATCTAAAAGAGAATGTGTACAACCTACTGTTAAACAAGTGTGATGGAATATTTCAGTTTATGAATTTAGTTCTGGATTTAACATTTTAACTGGAATATAAGATGAATATGATTTAAGTAAAAAGAAAAGAAAATGTCATGTGAATTAATCGGAAATGACAATTGAAGCAATATGTTAGAAGTTATGTGGTGTGGTATAATTTATCCTTGATGCATGTTTCTAGGTTTTTATTCATCGAAGATTAAATCATGAAAATATTATTAAATATTTTGGACATCGAGAAGAAGGTCCTATCCATTATATATTTCTTGAATATGCTGCTGGAGGCGAACTATTTGATCGCATTGGTATGAATTTCTTTATTACAATTCTTATTAATTTAATTTATTAATTTTTTTATTAATTATTTTTTTAAATTTGAAATTAGAACCAGATGTTGGCATGCCTCATCCAAAGGCTCAAAAATATTTTCTTCAGATAATCAAAGGAGTAGTAAGTGATTTTGATTCATTTTTTTTCAGTGATTGTTTTTATATTGCTTATGTGTAATTAAATTTTATTTATTTGTTACATAAAATTTTATTTAAATTATTTTAGTAATTCTATTGAATTGAGGTTACTAATTGGGCTCTTTTTTTTAATAAATTAATTAGTTTTTCATAAATAGAAATATAATTAATAATTCAATAAATAGTAATTGTAGTGTAAGAAAAATTAATTTGAGTATGCAGTGGAAGAGCTACAAAACATATGGCAGTATGTTTTGTAAAATATTTCTAAAATTGCCTTATTGTATTTTAAAAGTATTTGTTTAAACAGAATTTGATTTTAAAAAGCAATGTAGCGGAAACCTTATCAGCCAGATAAGACTGAGTGATCACTTTTAGTCTTATGATTATGTTATCTGGCTACAAACCATAAGATTGTGAATTTGATTCTACCTATTGCCTATAGTAACAGTAATATTCACTCCAATAAAACTAATTTGAAAATAAAAGAGCCTAACTTTGTTAAATCTGTCACACTCCTTCAGCTTATTCCCATTGTTTCAGAATATGCCGATGGAAATTTGACCTTGATATGTTTTAGAAAAAGAAGAGATTTCACACTCTCCTTATATACGTATATAATATTCAAATTTTCAGTCATTAATAAAATACTTTTTATTCATCCACTCAAGTTCTAATACATTTTTTTAAACTTGTAGCGGATGATATTTGATGTTAATACTGTTTTGTTTTCAAATATTTTAATTAAATTTAATTCATTTTTAATACTTTAAATAGAGTTTTATCAGTTTGCAATGAAAATTGAAATAAATAGGCATGACTCGATTGGTAAAATACGAAGATTTTAGTATTTTTCACCAGAAGGCGAAGAAGGCAAGTTCAGTTCTTGCGAAAATCAATTTTTTGATACTTAAGATTTTAAAAATAATTTAATAAAAAGTAACTAAAATAATATTTTTCTGTTTTGACTTAAGTATGAATTGAATTTTAAATATTTTTAAGAATATTATTTGTTCTGTATATATCAGTCCAGTTTTGATTTGTGAAATAGCTGTTCTCTTTCTATAAGATTCCTGAATTGCAGTTAATGAGACTTCTGTAATTGCATGAAAGAATAGAGTACAATTCTCTGGTGGAAACTGCAACATTCAACATGTAGAAACATCACAGTATTTAGTTATTTGCACATGAATTTATTAATTGGTTTGTTTATCTTTTGAGAAAACTAATTCAGGAGATTTTTAAAAAGAAAACAATAAGCTGTTCAATATCTGTATTAATTACGAATTAGATGGATAAATAAAATCAATTCTGATTTTGCTGAAAGTGTTCAAAAAGTCCTGCCAAACTCCTTTTTTTGCATGTTGCTCACTTTGTCAGAAAATCATAAACCTAAGTAATATGGTCAAACATACACTTGCTAGCCATGCCAAAAAGAGGGAAACAGAATTGAGTGTCAGTTCAAAAAATAAATTATTATTAGTTCTTGAGTTTAAAGGAATAAATGAAATCTTTTATTTCTTATTAATCTATTAAAAATTTTAAATTGTCTTAAAATACATATTGCTATTATTAACATGTTTATTTGTTATTGTTTTGATATATTTCATATTTTTTAGGAATATTTGCACTCGGTGGGTGTAACACATAGAGATCTGAAACCAGAAAATATTTTATTAGATGAGCATGGTTTGTAATTTATTAATAAACACTTTTTCCTCTTATTTTTATAACACTATTATTATTATTATTATTACATTGTTATTTATTATTATTTTTGCTATTATAATGAATGCTATGTATTATGAGCAGAAGTAAGATTTGTTAAAAAATTTCAGTGCATATTTATAAATGTAATTTCATTACAAATTCTATTTGTATCAGATTCTTTTTGATTTTTGCCTAAGCAAATTTGAGATTTCTACCTGGAACATGATCTTTGTCTAAAGAATCAAATTCCTCTATTAGCCTACATCCACAGCCTTTCTTTAGTTATTGGAGTTTAATACCTTCTTTAGATTATTTATTTTCTGATTTTTTAGTCATTGCTAAGAATAGGATTTAAAGTAATTTTGCTGAAGTTTTTTTGTAAAAATATACTAATATTTCTTTTCTTTGATAGATAATGTCAAAATTTCTGATTTTGGCTTAGCTACAATTTTCCGTCACAAAGGAACTGAAAGAATTTTGCAGAATAGATGTGGGACATTACCTTATGTAGCTCCTGAAGTATTTTTCCGAAAATACAAGGCTGAGCCGGCAGATGTATGGAGTTGTGGTATTTTGTTAGTTGTGATGCTTGCAGGAGGTGAGTTTCCTCCTCTGTTTCAGCATTTGAATTATGACATTTAATCGGTTTTGATTCTCTATCATTATTAACACATTGTTTGCGGGACACATAGTATGTTTTCTGGCAATTGATACTTAAAAAAGAGTTGCATACTAGTATATTTTCTGACAATTGATACTTGAGCATGTGTCACGTATTAGTACAGATTAGTGTAACAACATGGTTTTGTTGGTGGGTACAAAAATAACGGTGTATACAGGAAAATGAAGCCAATTATTAACACATTGTTTGCGGGACGCATACTGGTATGTTTTCTGACAATTGATACTTAAGCACGAGTCACATACTATTACATTTTCTGACAATTGATACTTGAGCGTGCGTCACGTACTAGTATGGATTAGTGCAACAACATGGTTTTGTTTGTGGGTACAAAAATAACGCTATATACAGGAAAATGAAGCCAAATGTTCTTAGTTGTTATTTATAAATTTCTATTTATATATTTGTATGTATATTTCAATATAAAATATGAAAATTTGGTTTAAAATTAAATAATTTTTGATCTATTGAAATTTAATTGAATAACTAAATTTACACGCAAAACACCTACTCCCAGTACAATTCCGCTGCAAAATGTTCCCTCATACAATGTGCTAAGATCGAAAAAATTTTACATAATTTCAAGTAATTCAGTTTAATAACATATTGGCATTAATACATTTTTTAGCAAGAGCAAAAAATATTGTTTTAAAGCCTAGATTTTTTTTTTATTTTTTTTTTTTATTTTATAAATTCATTTACTTTTTTTATTTTTTAGAATAAAAGTAATTGTGAAGTTTTGCTGGTTTTTGTGAGTGAGGGTTGAATTCTTAAAAAAAAAAAAAAAATGTTCTATATAAAGTTAGGTTTTGCTTTTCTTTCTTTTTTCTTTTTCTTTCTTTTTTTTTTTTACTTTTTCTTTTTATTTCAAGTAAAAATGTTTTTACTTAAACATTTTAAGCATGCATTTTAGTTTTTGCCATTTTTTCCTCTCAAAATAGCCTTTATAACCAAATGAAAATAGACCTGAGCTGGTAAAATTGCAAAATCAGATGCTTTCTATAGTTTCATCTACCAAATGAGAAAAAAAAAAAAAAAATTGTCATAATATCACAATACTACCTCTTTTTATCTTTCTGTTCTACCAAGAGCATTTATTTTTGATTCCTAATCCTGATTCTCAGTAAAATCATTGTTGAAATAAGGCTTATTCTTATATTAAATTTTATCAGCAAAAAATGAAGATGTAATTCAAATAAGGTAATTGACCTTTCAGGTACTTTATCTTTCAGGACTGCCACTATAGTTGAGTAATAATTTCACTTTCACACAAACAATCCATAATCTTGGAGACGAAACACATCATCATGTCATAAACGCAAAACAAACACCAAATAACATTTAGAATTAAAAGCTTCTCAAAATTAGGTGCAGATTTCATTTAAAAATCCTCTATTGATGCTTTCACTAGCAGGTCTCGGTATCAACTGAGGTAAGGTGATGCTGCTGTCGGATTCCAAAGTACCAAGATGGGAGGAGTTTGTGACAACATCTTAACTAATATAAAGTGGCTTCAAATATTTTAAAAAAAATTAAATTATGGATTTTTGTTTTATCTTGCTGTAAAATTCCCTTTGTTGTTCATTCTTGGATTCATATTTCCTCCATACTCTTGTGCACATCTCGGAATGTGTTATTTAGGCACAATAAGAATGATATAAAAGAGGAAATGGTTGCATTTAAAAATAAGATGAATTCAATTATCTTTAGATTTGGGAAACATATTTCCCCTTCCCCCATGGTTGATTTGTAAAACCATTGGGGGAGGGGGAAATATTAATGCACAATAAAATATTTTAAAGCAATTTTTATTTAATATTCCTTTTAATCAAATTATGATGAATAATTGAAAGATTTATGTTTTGGCAATTTGCCTTTTTTCATGAAATAATTACTTTTTTGAGCATGCTTTAATAGTAAATTGTTTTAATAATAATTTAAGATTAACAATAGCTAAAAGTTTTGGAAATACATTTGATGACATTAATTGAAATATATTGGGGGCTGCTCCTGAAAACTTTTTTGCCTCTTATCGTCATATAAGCAATCAATTTATAGAATATAAATAAAATAGTTTCATAAGAAATGACATGGCATTAACATATATGTAGAAGAAAAGTTGAATTGAAATTGTATCTGGTACAGTGAAAATCTAAGTAAAAAAATTCATGAAAATTGTTTTGCATCTTTTCTCTTATCAAAGTAAAATTGTCAAAAATGGATAATTTTGTGATACTAAATTGAAATATGTACTAATTGTATTAGAGAACTTGATTTTCTTGTAATTCTTTATTTGTTCAAGTACTTGTATATATGTGGCAATTTTGAATGATCACCTCACAAATAAAATAAAATTTGAAAAATATATTCCAAATGCATTAAAGTATGGAGATTTCTGTGGTGTCTTTTACAAAAGAAATTTAGGGCTTAATGTAAATTTTAATTTCATGTTGTCAAGTCTTTCAAAAAAAAAAAAACATTCTGAAATTCTTTTTTTGTAAAAGTTTTGCTTCTTTTTAATTATCGAGAAATCCTAAGTTTTTAAAAAATTGTATGTAAAATACTTTCAAACTTGGTAAAAATATTTTATTACTATCATATTTTTTATGTTGGGACCTTTTTAAGTATAGGTGGAATTTAAATTCTTCGATATTCTACCCTACCCCTCTTTATTTTGAAATTTTTTAATGAAATAATTTTACTATTAAAATCAATTTATGTGCAAGAAAAGTTTAACATTTTCTATTTTACATTATATTAATAAGATTACATTAAAGTTCATGTTAACTTTCTGATGCATATTTATGTTCCAGAGCTTCCTTGGAATGAAGCAACTAGTGATTGTAAAGAATTTATATTATGGAAAGAGTCTAGTTACTCTATAACTCCATGGACTAAAATTGATAATCTTGCTTTAGGTAAATAGTGGCCAATCTTCTTATCTTTATGATATTTTATTTTGATTATTATGCTGTGTTTTAATCTAAATTTCAGTTTTTTTAAAAACTACAATATTCTTATTTGATATTCTATTTAAGTTAAAATTATTTCAGTAAATATTTTTTAATCATTTATTTATCATATTGTTTGTAAAATTTAAAATTTTGATTGTTTTTTATAATAATTTATTCTGAATTTATTGCAATCAAGTAATAGATAATATAAATTCTGTAAATCAATTTGATAACTAAGAATACCAGTATTTCCTTTCACATAACTTATTATAAGAATGTCTAATAAGAAAATAGAATTTTTGTATTGAATGTTAAAACTTTTTATTTTTATTTTTTAGCATTGTTAACTAAAGTATTAAGCTATTCACCTTCAAAAAGGTATACTCTTAAAGAAATTGAAAATCATCTATGGTGTAAGAAAGTTCTTATTCATGAAGGTATTGCATTTCATTTCATACATTTATAAACTTCTTATATTGGTACTGTTTTTGAAACTGTTTTGAATAGCTATATGTTAGATTATTTCACTCATCCGCATAATAATTCCTCGTATAAAACATGCATCTTAATTTGTATATATTTAAGGAAAAGGAGGGTAAGTAGACAAATATTAGAATGAAATTTTTTGTACGTCCTCTTTTCATTTTTGTTGTTTAAATTTTTTGAACAAAGGATTATTCATAAAATCTTCTGAACTTAAAATACTCTGTCAAAAAGCATTATATTGAAGCCATGAAGTTACTGGTCTTCATTGAAGAGAAATTTACTTTTATGCTTCCTGTCGCAGTATAGAAAATTTTCATACATCATCATACAGCTGGTAATTGCATTACAGTATCATGCCACTTGTATTCAAGAAGAATTGGCATTTACAAGTACTACCCTTTCTGAGTCTTGAGAGCTCTGACTTCCATTGTTTGTTTTAAAATGAAACTAATTCCATTTCAAAGAACAGTTGGTGTTTTTTCATCTTAGTTGTTACTCTATATCATTTCAAAACATTTCCCTGACATTTATTAGTCTTTTTTGTGAATATCTTGGATTGATTTTCGATGGTGATCAGCCATTCTCGAGTGTGGGGGGGGAGGTATGTACTACGAAATTAGAATGAGGAATTTATTCATCATTAAAAAAATTTAACTGTTAATAATAACTTTTTGCCTACAATCTTATCTGCAATGAAGCTATCTCTACAGATGGAATAGGCTTTATACAGTTAGCTTTTAACATAATAGGAAGGCTTGGTATAGTCTTAAAAGAGACTGAAATGTAACTACCTTGCCTGAAGTCCTTTTCATCAATAATTAATCAAAAATTGTAATATGAATTATAATTTTTTTAAATATATATATATAATGCATTTTTTAATCTTCTGCAGGGGTGTTTGTGCTCCGGGGAAACCCCGGAATTCCGGGGATTTTGAACTTCTATACCCGGAAATTCTGGGGATTGTCGTTCAAAAGGAAGTAGGAATAATAATGAATTTTTTTTTTTGATCTGAGTAATTTTGTTTGCTTAGAAAGCAGAAAATGCAAGGTCAGTGTGTGTGGTGAAAACTTTTCCTTTCTTTCTCCAAAGGCAGTGATAATGCGTGAAAAGGGGGAAAAACTCCTTTTTTGTTCTTTCCTTATTGCGAGTTATGACTCATTCCCCCGGTTCTCGGACATTCTCTTCTGGATTCTTTTCGGCAAGTAGGAAAAAAAAGGAAGAGACTTCGTTCGACTAGATGTGTGATCACGTGACTCTGGGTTCAAAGGTCTTATCTTTCCTAGCGTGGTGCCAATAAGTAGAGAAGGGGGATTTTTCGCCGTATTAGCTATTTGTCATTGATCGCTTTGCAACTTTTTTTTCTCCGCTGTGTACAATTTTCGTTTCATTTATTGATGCACGTGTAAATTTTTCGTTTCGTTTATTGAAATTTTTTTTTTTTTATGTGCGCAAGAGAATTTCACTACGAAATTTCTCGATATAAATAGTGATATTATACAATTAGAAGAAGGTGTCCGGAATGCATTTAGGTGGAATTGGATTGAACGGAGAGATGGTAATGGGGATACCATCGGCACATGGTGCAAGAAAATAAATGTTGCTGGACAAGCCTATTGTGTTTTTTGTAACTTACTGCTGAAGTATGGTGGGGAAGGATTCAAGGCTTTCACAAATCATTCTAAAACTATGACGCACATAAAATATTCAAAGTGCATTAGACATTCAATGACTTTAAGTAATTATGCTAATTCAAAAAATACTGATGGCTTACTGGAGACTAATGCTCAGCCATTGGATATATTGTGACAAGAAAAGCACGCCAAGAGGTATTAATAATTTCGTTTATCGACGAGAATTCTCTTTCTTTCAATGTAGCTCCCAATTTAATTGAACTCTGCGAACAGTTGAGAACGCGATCAGACGGCACTAAACTCGTGGGAAATGTCCAGAACTACTGCATGTTATAAGATGAAATATGGGCTCGCAAAACCTATTAAGGAAAATATCGTTAAGACTTTAACGGAGTCTCCATTTTCTCTACATTTGGATGAAAGTACTAGCAATGCTCAAGAAAGTATACTGGCAATATTGGTGCAGTTTTATGAAAACAATCAATGAAGTTGTAGTTCATCATTTTGCATCTCTAAAGATGGAATCTTGCAATTCAGAAGCTGTTTTTGAAGCAGTTGTTAATACTATTGAAGATAATAATATTCCATGGGCAAACTTAATTAGTGTATTAATGGACTCATGTAACACCATGCATGGAAAAAAAAAAGGTGTTGAAACCAGACTACGATCAAACAAAACACCCCACTTATTAGTAGATATTGATGGTGACACATGTCACACAGCTAATAACTGCAAAAAAAAATTGCTTCATGTTTTTATAGATACTTAGATTTGTTTGATGACATCTATTTTGATATGAAAAGCTGCAGTAAAAGAGAATTTTTTTTCAAAATCTGTGAATCCCTTGCCATTAAAAAACTTAAGCCCTTGAAGAGACCAGACCATAGGTGGGTGTGCATTTTATGTGTTTTAGAAAGAATCAAAGATCTGTGGGATGCTCTTATTGCATTTTATTTTCACTACTTGGATAAAACTGATAAAGGGGATTATTTTTCTTATGTTGAAACTGTATACAATAAAAGAAATATTTCTGCAGCTCAGAAAGAAATTGTTGAAGGGATGTATTCTTGCTTTCATTCCCAACAACTCACAAAGGATGCTTTAGCTCAGAAAAAAAGAGTACTAAATGGGTTATTTGTTATGCAAAACAAAACTTTATTGCATTATATTCAGCAGTATTACCAGAGTTCAACACATATATTAAATTATTTGAAACAAAAAAGCCAATGCTTCATTTAATACATTCCAGTATTTATAAATTGATGGCAAAATGTTTCTCTTTTTTTTATGAAGCCAGAAAATATAGAGTGTACATCTTTTAATGATTTATTAAAGGTTGATGTCACAAATCCTGAATTCCATCTACCTAGCAAAGTAATATTTACTGGTGCAGAAGCTTCCACTCTCCTGAAGAAATTATCAAAAAATCATCCAATATCAAAAGAATTCCAAATTTCTCTGATGAAAGCTTATACTAATACACAGAAATTACCCCTTAAAAATTCATATCTAATTAGTTTTACAGCATTAGATCCAGAGCTAAGAGGTAAAACCAGTACAATATTAGCTTTTGAAAAATTATTATCTTTTATGTCCCATATTTTTAGTGATAATGAAAAGTCAAAAGTAGAAGCTGAAATAAGGTTATACCAGAGTAATATTGATATCACCAAAAAATGCTCTACACATCTGATGAAAGTGGAAATCAAGTCAAGTGTACAATTGATAAAAATTGGTCTAAAGTTTTTAATTTAAAAGATGATTTCACAAATGATTATAAGTATCCTACATTGGCTAAATTGGTCAAAGCCTGCCTTAGCTGCTTCATGACCCATTAGTGGAAAGTGCATTCAACTTAATGGATACACTTGTCACTGACTATAGAACCTCTCTTAAGATTGATTCCCTAGATACAGTGCAGACTATTAAATATGATTTAATGGCTTCTAAAGAAACCTCATGTGAAAAATGTGGCTCAAAAAATCCAATTCACAAAGATCTCTTACTGAATATGAACAGAAGTTAGAAAACATATCAAGAGGACTTAAAAACATGTATTTCAGATGAGTCACCTATAAAAGTCTGAAAAACCTTCTACATTAGCAGCAAAGCAAACTGTTTCTACCTCTGCATGTGCAGTTCTCGAGGAAATTTCTTCTACTGTAAATGAGGAAAATAAAAGTCAACCTTCCTGCAACTATGAAGTTCACCATAAAAGAAAGACAAGCCCACAAACATCAGAAAATAAAAAAAAGCAGCAGAAATTAGATAATTTTTTTTAAAGAATTAATTCATGTAATTTAAAATATTTACATAAAATGTAGTAGTTGATATGTTTGAAAATTTATGGTTATTAATTTTGCAACAAAAGTAATTCATTGAACTTTTATAATTAGGTCATTCAATACTTCATAATTGTAATTTTTCATATCTCCCCCCCCCCTTCTCGAAACTCCAAAATGTCGGTAGTAAGTCCGTAAAAGTTTCAGGGTATTTTTTGGGGTCCCACAAACATCCCTGCTTCTGTAACAAGTGTTCAAATGAAAAAATAAGAAATATCAATGTGGATTTAAATGGAGACAGCCACGGCAGCCTGGTTAGTAGAGCATCAGTCTCGCAGCCGAAAGGCAGTGAGTTCTGTCCTCGTCTCAGCCAAAGATCACCCAGTTGGCTAATGGCAGTTGGATCATGTTATATATGGCGTGACTGCAAAGTCCTCTAAGTTCCCATGACAAATGATTCCTCTGAATCAGGGTTGGGTCGGTCTTGGATTTGGATCTAAATTATGATTTACGGATGGATGATGATTGTATGATGAGTTCGACCATCCCCTAAAAAGGGTTGTGTGGTTTGTGTGTGAGCAAAAGTCGTACTTTTACCTTAATGATGCTCGTTCACAACAAAAAGTGCACACTTTTGCCTTCATTTGAAAGAGCTAGATCTTGTCGGCTTGGTATGACCAAGTGACATTAGACTAACCGACCAATAAATGAAGTCTTTATTCAGAATATACATCATAGACTTCAGCACTATAATTCCATTGATTAGCAAGCTGAAGTATTCCTTGTTCCCAGAATTCTTGTGGCATTGATGAGACTCTGTGCTTCATAGCGTCCAAGACCTGCTACCTTGTTGAATTCCTTAGGCATAGTAGGATTATTAACTCTTAAGATGTACTGTGAGGCACTCCGATAACTGTGTTGGTCCATCAAAAACAAAAAACTGGCTACTCATGGAGGGCGTGGTTCTGTGCTGTGATAATGCACGTTTACAGAGTTGCCCATACAGAATTGCCGAGTTCAATTGGGAACAGCTCGGCCATCTTCTCTGTTGCCCAGGCTTGTTGGCCTATAATTTTCATTTGTTTGGTCCCCTGAAAAAACATCTGAAAGGGAAGTGCTTCAATTCGGATGACGAAAAGGACACTGTGAAGGACTGGTTCTGGAACAAGGAGTCTTTTGGCTTGTTAATTAATGAGATCATTATGCTCTGCATGTGGCATGTCGCATATAATTTGAATAATGGCTTCAGTTATACCCATGCTATTTCATACCTTTTTGTGTGAACACCCTTTATAGAATTTAAGGCAAATTTAATAATTTTTTAATACATTAAAAAATATTTATAATTTAAATTTATTCTGTTAATTTTAGCTTTATATAACTTTTAATAATCTTTATTATTAATTGTAATTAAAAAAATTGCTTACCTAAGCAACTATTTTTAAAACATTAAACTTTGAAACTATGTTAATTATACAGTTTTTCGTGAATTAATCCTTTAATTCAATTTCAGACATTGTTAGATGTGTTGATTGTTTTTAATGTGTAAAATGCATGAAAGAAGTATTACTTTGGATTAGTTATTAGATAAACATTAGACTAAATAAGAAACGGCCTATTTATCACTTTTTTCTCATTTCAGAATGTTTTATTATTTTACTTTAGTGATGTTTTTGTATGTTTATTATCTTTTAGAAACTACTCGAATTGTAGCTGATGCTCCAGCATATAAACGATTGTGTTCAGATGTGGAACAACCATGTGTTTTGAGGTAATTATTTTTAAAGTAACAATATATTTTTTAATAAAATAAACACGAGAATCAAGATTTTTATTTGTAATATGATTTAGATCCATTATGTGCTTTAATATGTTAATTTCAGCCACTGGTATGTAATTCTTAAGGATGCATATTAGTAATAATGTATCTGCTGTAGCATTGCATCAATTATAACATTTTAATTTGCAAAAATTTTAAAGTTTAAATTGTTTAAAGGGAAAAATATTTTATGTAGTTTTTTTATAAATTGAAAATTTTGTCCAAATGTTTGTTGATTAAAAAAAAAATTTTAGATTTTAATTTCTGTAACAAATTTATATAATCTGAATGATATAATATGATTTCAAACTGAAAAAGTAAAGTATTCTAAACTATGTTAATTGTAACCTATTTCCAGAAATCGTGAGAATTTTTAGGAATAAAAAAAATCAGATCAAATATATTAAATAAATAAAAATATTTGTGGTACACAGTATTAGTGGTGTACTTTTTATTACATTTTTTCATTGAATTATTCACAGTTTTAGTTTTAGGGGTTTAAACTTTTATAGTTTTAGCTCAGTTTGCTTTTATCATATTGGCTGCAGAAAAAACTATATTTAATTTGAATAAAAAATTGCTATATTTATATATTTCAATAATTTGAAGCTCAAGAGCAACAAGTGATTTTGATATAGACAGTTAATTCCCTTGTAATTCTTCAAGAGTTCAGTTTAGTACATGCAAATTTTTCAACATGCTAACAAATTTGGAAGTAGGAAATTTGCTGCATGATATGAATTAATGGATTTTAAAGAATGTTTAGGAAACTGTCAAGATATTCAATTAATTATTCTTAAAATCTTGACTCTAGGTCTTTTAACACATTTTCTAACCTATCAATATTTAACCTTTGCAACAATAAACTGTATTTTATTGTCTACATCATCCTGATTATTGTTACTGTAGGATTTTGTTCATTCTGTAGAGCCCGAGGTTTGTGATAACCTATGTAACATTATTAATTATAATTTATGTAAGTATTTTAAATACTAAATGAATAAAGTTAAGAAATGAAAAATGATTATTGCATTTTTCAAATCTAATAACAGATTTTAGGAAGAAGCAAAAAATTCTGATTATAACCGGGCAACATTTATATATTTTTTTAAATGAATTTTTGAATTATTTACTTCAGTTTTCATATTTTTCCTTCTCTTAGGGAAGACAGTGTTTCTAAAATGTCCTATTCGCAGCCTGCTCCAATTCTTAGAGAAGATAATAGTCACAATTTGCCTCGGGATATTAGTGGCATAACCATTGGGTACAGTTTCTCCCAACCAGTTGATCCTGAAAATATGATATTGACATCACAATTCTCTTCATCTCAAATGGTTTCAAAGGTATTGTTTTTCACATTTAATTTTTCATGAAATTTAAAATTTTGTTTATAAACCAATCACTGTGTAAAAATCCCTCCCCCCAATAAAAATATAGAGGTAAAAAATATGCAAGATATTTGTATTAAAATATGATTTAATTCCAACAATCAATTTTCATGTTTCGTAACATTGTAGACTAAAAACAAAATTATCAAGTAAAAGTTCATTACCTAGTTAAAAAGTCATGTTGGAATATTATCCAAGCATCTTGTGTCATTCTTGTTAAAATGCATAAACATTCTTTATGTTAATTATTTCATTATCAAATTTTAATTACTGCATCGTTTTTCTACATGAAATGTTATTAGTCTATTTCAACTTAAATACTATTAATTTTCTTGGGCGATATTTGGAGAATATTGTTTATAGCCTGTTTGGTTTTTATTCTCAGTCCTACCCTTCTCCCAAATTAAATTAGATAACTGAATCTATTACTTTTTTTTTTTTCTATCCTTATGCATACAGCTTTTCAAACTATCTATGTATAACTTTTGTTTAATGTTTAATTATATTTTTATAGAATTTTTACTTGCCAAATCATTTGTTTTCATTTTGTATATTCATTAATAATGATTACCATTCATTAGAAAATTCTTTACATTTTACTGTATTAATTTTTAAAATTATGTACAGACACCATTGCCAATTGGTACCAGGTTAACCAGATTTTGTATTGGAATGGATATCGAAAATGTATATGAAGAAATTACAAAAGCATTTGAAAAGCTTAATTACAATTGGAAGCACAGTGGGAAACAACAGGTAAAAGTTTAATCATTTTGTAATTGCTTTTGTTAATAACATCTTAAGTTGGCTGGAAGTAGTAAACTATAAGCAGCTATATCACTGATAAATGTGTATATTTCTTGCCTTATAATGCTAAAGGTACATTGAAATGAAATTAAATAGTATTCATTTTATACATCTGATTTTATTTTCAGAATATTTATTTATCATAGTGTTTTAAATAAATTTTGCTCAAATGTATAAATTGCTTCAAGCACTTTAAGCTCCCATTCATGACCATTTAATTAGAATAATTAAACATCATACTTTAGAATAATGTAGCATAATAGTGTTTTTTTTTTAATGTCAACTTGAATGGTATTGACTTAAGTACATCTTCAGGGTTTATTATTATTACTACACATTTTGTGTTTCTTATTGTATTTACTTGATTTTAATTATTTTATCTCTTGATTTACTTGATTTTAATTATTTATTATGTGTTAATTTTTTTGGTTGGTACTACTTTATATTTAAAAAAGAGAGCTCAAAACTTTATTATTTCATATGAACAGGCATTTTTCATTTTAACAATTACTTTTTTTAGAGTCTACAGTTCAAAAGTATGGCTCTATGTGGTATTGAATGAATTTAGATACAGTGAAACCTCGTTACAACAATATTTTAGGGACCAAATAAATATATTGTTGTAGAGAGGCATATTGTTATATCGAGGGCCCACATATTTTGAGCATTTAATAACAGTTTTTTTTATTATTATTATTAGTTTAAGGTGCATAACATACTACTTTTAAGTCTATATTTAGAAGAAATTAATTTGTAAAATACTAATAATAGTGGTTTAAATTCTAAAAAAATAAATAAATAGGATAAATTCGGAAAATAAGCACAGAAATATTCACATATCTGAAAACACTTTTTATTGAAAATAATCCAATATTTTTGTTTGTTTGTTCATTTTTTTAACTGTTAAGTTCACCAATACCAATTTTCGAACTTGTTTGAATACGTTGTCGATTATGAAACTTTCTTGGCCGGTTTTTGAGGGTAGAAACGGAAAAGTGCTGGCAACATTTCACCGTGTCATAAAACCTTTAGGGAACAATATCGCGTGAAAGAAAGAAAAGTTTAAACCAAATGTTTCGCGTAGAACTCAAAATCGTTAAAGACTATAAAACAACCTTTGAACTCACTTTTCAGACGTCACTTAACAACACTCCGCCTCCATCGCCCCCTGTTCCTCTAACAAAGGGCACTTGTTCTGTGACAAGGTGACCAGACAGGTCTAGATGTCCTTAAACCTTATCAGAATTCCAAAGCTTACTGGGAAATGAGACTAGGCATACATTTACACTTCACCCCCCACCCACCCACTCCAATTCCCAAAAGGGTGGTCTTCATCTGTTTTGAAATCTGAACAATAGCTATTTATTCAGGGATAAGTTGAATATCCACAATGAGTCTTAATAGACGGGAAAAAAAAACAAAAGAAAACGAAAAAAAAAAAGCATTTGAAAATCAACATATTATTATAAAGGGAGAAAATAATACTGAAATTTAGATTGAAAAAATCGTTTTACAGAGGGTTATTGTTCTAGAGAATATCGCAATATTGAGGGGAGATTAACATTAGTTTATATGCAAAATCACCGGGACCACAAAACATTATTGTAGTAGAGGGAGTTATTGTTGTATCGGGTATCGTTGTAGCGAGAGTTTACTGTATTTTGTTTTTGAAAAATGAAATGCTAAATGTATTATAGAAGCTAATATTATCACACATCTTATATTAACATTTAGTGGCCCTTCACATTTATGCCTTGTTTATGTGGTTGTTATTTCTAGTACTATTTTTAAATTGTAACTGGAATTCTGATATTATTAAATGAGAAATTTCATAATTGCAGAAAAAACTGCCATTTACAAAAACAGATAATTAGAAAGCAAATTATATTTTGTTAAGCTGAATGTAGGAATAAATAAAATTTTCAGTGTAATTTATTAAATTTCTAAAATTTTTAGTTAAGATTCTGACTTTATTCTGGTTTCAAAGATGGAGAAATCTTGAAGATTTGCAGTATTCAAAGTTTTATTTACCACTTAATGTTCTGTGCTACTGCACTAGTCAAGGTTTCTCATTGCTTAAGAATTCTTGCTACTGGTGGTGACTTATAAAACAATTAGAACAAAAATCTTTATTGAAACACATATGCTCAAAAAACAAAGTATATTTTATTATATTTCATGTTATTATTGTATTGTTTAAAAATCATTACGATGTGACATATGAGATGCTGTGAAAAAGGTTCTTTTTCTCAGACTTGTTGCGTTTAATCATCAAATCTCTTTTGTTGTCTTTGTTTTGGATTTCATGTTTTTATTAGTTGTTAAAAAGGGATTCATTAAAAAAAAGAAAGGGATATATATATTCAATGTTTTAATTTGTATTAATGCATTCAATATAATGCTCAATATGTTTAATGTTTATAATATCAAGGAATTAAGGTTTTTCTTTTACAATTCAGAAATTATAATATTTTAGCTCTAAATTTATTTCTATTTTTGATTTTGTATTGATTTTTTCCCTTAATCCCTTTTGTTTTTAAAAAAAATATGTATCTCTGTTTGGTTTCTTTCTAACAGATTTTTTAAGGCTTACACACTATTTTATTACACACTTACATAGGATATTTTAATTAAAAAGAAATGCTTTGAATAACAAAAATTTGATTTATGAGAGTTTATTTTTAATGTGTTAGTGATTAATTTCAGATAATTTCAAGTTTAAAAAAAATAATATTTAGAAATGTTTTAACACCAATAATTTATGTATTTGTTTCAAACACTTTAGATGACAGTTACTACACAGGATAGAAGAAAAATGCACCTAATTTTCAAGGCAAATCTGATTCCTATGAAAGAAAAAATTCTTGTAGATTTTCGGCGATCAAGAGTAAGTTCAAAAGATTTTATTTACATATTTAATAAAAAATTACTGAAAACAGCAATTGCTCGCATAGCTTGTGTGTGGCATCTTGTAAAGTAACAATTGCACAACAAGCAATTGTGTATATCCTTCAAATATGCAATTTAATGTTTCGTATTAAAATACTTTGCACATGCACTTGTTATCTTGGGCATTGTCATAATTTCTACAAACTTTATGTGTGGGTTAGTTAATTAGTTAGTTAGGGTTTTGTGACATAAGAGCCATGCTGTGACAAACATATGGTTAAAGAAATACAGTACAGTTCTAAAAATTTTAAAAAAGGTAAAATTTGTAAGAATTTATATATGTGGCGATAAAAAATTTTTCTAGTTAAATAAAATGGAAAAGACCAATTTCTTTCAAGAAGGTAAAAATATTAGGATGGGGATGTTCACCCACCAAATCATGAATGTTTGTATGTGGAACTTTATGTTTGGGAAAAATTGAGAATTATTCAACTTTTTTCAATCATTGTTATACTGCAAAAATAAAAACTAATCATTTTCGTAAAACCTTTTTGAAATTTCTTCTGAATTTATAAGTAAAGGGTGTCATTTTCTGGCTTAAAAATTCTAACATTCCATTATGCATATTTATTTATTCTTTTAAAAAATGAATTGCAACCAGATAAATAAGTAAACTAAACATAAATAATAACAACTTAGCTAAATATATATATATAATATAATAATTTTTAATTATTTTTATATTAATAATTTGTAAAAGAATTTTTGCTTTAATGCTATTACTAGTGAATAATTCGAATCTTGATGTGAGATGAAAACTATAAAATTTGTCTAAGTTTAGGATTTGATTTTAGAAAAAGACTTTACTCTATATCATTCTTAAATACGGAATTATATTTCAAACAAAACTGTTTATAATTTTAAAAAGAAATTGGATCAAATTTATAAATCGTTTTGAGATATATTGGAACAATAATTGGGATTGTTTAACACACTTCATTATTCTCTGGGATGTCAGAAGTGAGATATTTCCCTAGTTGATTCTGTCGATTGATGTTCAAGTTTACATGTATGAATAAGTTTTTAATACAAATGTTTTTACATTTTTTGCAGGGAGATGGTATTGAGTTCAAGCGTCACTTTCTGAAAATCAAAGATGCTCTAATCAAAATAATTGATAAAGAAACATTTGTTGGATCTCTACCTACGAAATGAAGCTATGCGTATGTGAATACATACTAGTATGCATAAGGATTTCAAACATGATTTTCATTTGCCACCAAAGATGGAAGTTACTATTTCATGTGTAGAGTCGTTTTTATAGAGGAGATTGTTTAATTTTTTATTAATCTGTCTTACTGTGATTTATGTGCCACTCATATATATGTACTTATTTTTCAATAAAGCTTTTAATAAGAAAATGCAATTGCTTAGTTCTCTTTGTGCATTCTATTTATAGTCTTTTTTCCTAATTCTAGAAAGTTTGTTCATTCAAAGAATAGTAAAATAAATTATTTCCATACAAAAAAAAAAGAATCATGTAATAGATAAGAATTTCTTGTTTCATATGAATACAAAATTGCAATCTGTCCTGGGTTTTTTTAATTATTTATCATTATTATGGGAATATCCTGCAATTTTATATTTAATAAAATCAGTTAAAGAATTAATTTCTTGAGCAGAGATGCCACTTTCCTCCTTTTTTTCGGGGGTGAGGGGGCAAATGAAATTTATCATTCATGGGATTGTTGCAAATCTGTATTAATTTTTTTGAAAGAAATATGCTGAGGGTGAGAGATGCACATACAAAAAAAAATGCCAATTGCACTTAAACAATAACAAAAAAAAGCACTTTTTATGTAGATTTTGTTAATTATTAAATACAGAAACCTTCCAAAAAGAAATATTTATTCCACTGAAAGAGGCGTAAGATTTTGACATATATATATTATGTGTGTGGTGATAACTTAATAAGCCAGTAACAGCCAACAGACATTAGCTTTCGCTTTTGTCGAATGGATAAGTGATTGCACTTCAAACCCAAACATCGCAGGTTTGATCCTTGGCGGAATTCATCCTACACATTGGCCCAATTCAGCCAACACTATCGCCAATGACTTCACAATCAACCTCTATGCCAAGTTTATAAACTCGAAAATAACATTGAACACATCATCTTGTTCTGTTCCAAATATGCTAATCACATGACATCTTTTTGCAAATTGCTTTTAGGATTGGCAAGTTATTTTTCTCATTTTGTTAACAGAATTATAGTGAAATACCTTGTTTATTCTAATGATGTAAGTAGTGTTAAGAAAAATGTTTAAAAAAAATTTGCATAATTTTTGAATTTTTTAAAAATAAATTTTTTTGAAAAAATCACTGATTCTTGTAAGAGAAAAAAAAAGAATATCATTGCAATGAGATATCGATGGTGATCTTAGTGACTATTAAATATTGAAAGTTATCCTTGTCATCATGCCAAAATAATAGCAAAACTTTTTATCTGGCTTCTAACTGTTGAATTGCAATGACAGTTATTTTTAATGATGCAGAATTATAGTCAGTTGATATCATGAAATAGCTAATCGATACATGAACATATTAAATTTGAAATGTTTCCCATTATAATGTTGCA
>JAPMOQ010011101.1:13527-31422 GCA_026543055.1 Argiope trifasciata | reverse complement strand
CATTGTCTGAAAATAAATGATTCAAACAGTAGTCCAATGCCGTTTTTGAAAATAAAATGTTTATATTATAAGCTATTTTCTCTTTGTATAGATCTCCGTGGAGTAACACATATGATCCACCCTTAGACGACGGAGCCATGCCTTCCGATAGATTGCGAAAATTAGAGATTGATGCAAATGAAGCTTTTGATCAATATCGTGAGATGTACTTTGAGGGAGGTGTATCTTCAGTGTACCTGTGGGATTTAGAACATGGATTTGCTGGTGTTATATTGATAAAGAAAGCTGGAGATGGATCCAAAAAAATTAAAGGGTGCTGGGATTCCATTCATGTTGTTGAAGTTCAAGTAAGCATTCCTCATTATGCCTCTTTAAACATTCAATAAATCTAAATTTTTATCATGCTGTTTGAAGTTTCCTCGAGGAATTTTGAGAATTATTGTGTGAGTATGCATGTTCTAAATGAGTTTATGTATAGAACTGTAAGAGTTTTCTTGCATGTCTCGTTTATTATTTGATTGAATTAGTTCCATGAGACCAAATGTATTTTGTGTTTTGTTTCACCTTAATCCTAATTTTTTTGCTTACAATTAAAGAACATAAGAGGGAATTGATCTCCCCAAAAACAGATGTATTTTGTCTTTCTAAATTTGGTGCTGCAAATAGAGATAAATTGTTCTCTCCCTCCCCCCTCTTTCTATATAAATTCAAACTTGTTT
Source organism: Argiope trifasciata (assembly GCA_026543055.1). Lineage (NCBI taxonomy): Eukaryota > Metazoa > Arthropoda > Arachnida > Araneae > Araneidae > Argiope > Argiope trifasciata. The sequence continues at coordinate 30,703 of JAPMOQ010011101.1, read as the reverse complement.
TTATTACTATTATTTGTCATAATGCTAAATTGTTGCTTTCTTTCCTTGTCCTCCTACACCACCCTGTTGCTGGATTGTCTATGGAGTACTATTATAACTAGAATATGAATATTGCTTGTGCATTCCTTTTATATTGCATAAACATACAGGAAAAATGTTTTTTCAGATTTGGATAGCAATCTCTCTAATCTGTCAATTTTATTGTAGGAGAAGTCTAGTGGTCGAAGTGCACACTATAAATTAACATCCACAGTTATGTTGTGGCTTCAAACAAATAAGTCAGGTTCTGGAACTATGAACTTGGGAGGTAGTCTTACTAGACAGGTAATTCTTTTTTTTTTTTTTTTTTTTTTTTTTTTTTTTCTATTTTAACAATAAAGTTATCAATTTTTTTTAAACAAACTATACAAAATATAAATTAACTCTAAAATTTTTTTAAAAATTTTGTTAATTGCTTTTCTGTCTGTATTTCTTAATTCATTTTACTGCCAATTTTGTCTTGAATAAATTCATTCATTTTAAGATTGCATCATAAATTTTCTCCTTTCCTAAACATTCTTACAAATTTGAAAATAACACATTAGTTGACTTAAAATTAAATTTAATTTTGTTAATGTTTCCTAATTTGAAAGAGAATTAAGGTATCCATGATCGTGAAAATCTGCACATTTTATTTCACCGTACTCAAGACCCCAAAAAGCTACTTCATGTTTGATACTAGAAAAATTGGTGAAATGTATTTCTATATATTTACCTTCAGAAATCCATTCCAATAATAACATTGTTCCTATTTAAATGCTATTGATCATCAATCTGGAAGCTGAAAATAATAAACCATTCATTATATCTTCACCACATTTAGATGCAAAAATCAAATAGTCCTTAAAATTTGTGCAGTTATTTATATAATTCTGGCAAGGGATTTCTAACTTGTTCCTAGAAATCTTCCCAAATGACAATATTATCAAATCCTATTGGCAAAAAAAAGCACTTATTTCATTTTATTTAGCATTATTCCATGCTTTTAGACCATTTACACAAATATTTGGCCAAACTTAATGTATATAATCCAATTTATGATAAAGCATTGTATATATATATAACGTAGGAAAATGAAGCAAATAGATTTGTATATTGAAAGTTTGGAAATTTTAAAAAACCAGATATATGGCTGCAATTTTCTGGTTGATTCTGCAAATATTGCCAACAAAACTTTATTAATTTTGCTGAAAAATTGATTTTGAGAAAATTTAACAATCACACGGAATGATTCATTAATAAATTGAAAACTTTTGAATTATTTAAGGATTTTCAACATTTTTCATAAATATAGCTACATATAGCCAATATGGTGAGTCATTGTACATTATTATCCACAGTGAGTATTGTTTTCTTTTAAATATGTATTCTGTATTTAAAAATTTCCTAAGAGAAAGAAGTCTAAAATCTTCATATCGAGTATAACATTATAATTTTACTGAACTATGCAATTAGAGAATATAATTGTTGCTGAATGAATGAGCAAAATATAGGACTGTTTGGCTCTTAAGTTAAATTTGTCTAAAAGTAAAGATTTATATAGTTATATCTAAAATAATGCAAGACTCACTGGAAACATAATGCCAAAAAATTCTTACTCAAACAAATTTCAGAAAATCAGGGACAGGGAAATAAAGCAACTATGTGTTTGCTTAAAAATCGAAAATAAGAGGCTTCTTTCCTTCTCCAAAAGTGATTGAAGAACTAAAAACAATATTATTATAAATCCTGACTCTAACCTGCATGATACTAATATTTTTGAAAGATCATACTTGGATAAGTCTTTATAGCAGAAATTTTAATGTTTTTTTATATATTATAGATTGAAAGTGATTCAAATGTCAATGAAGCGAATCCTCACATTGCAAATATTGGGAAACTAGTGGAAGTATGTGAAAATTAAATTTTTATGATGTTAAACAAATTATAATTTTTAAGCGTATTAAATTTTTTAATACTTGATTCATTGATGTTTTCATTTCAGTTTTTATCAATATTTAGAATGCTTCATGTTACATTTATAGTAATATTATTATTAAAAATTGATATTATTGTATTTAGTCTTTAATATATAGTGTTTGCTGTTACTATGTATTTGCTGTCTCTTGTGGTGTAATGGAACTTCATAATAATTTATAACACTTGAAGATATTCAGCAAACCTTATTTTTTTGGATTGAAAGGAAAAATTGATACTGAAATTTTTTTTATAATAACTGATAATATATTTTCAGAAGAGAATAATTAATGTTTGCCAAATATGAACTGAAAAGTATACTAGAAAATAATTTATATTGTTTGTTTTCAAGCTAATATATAAGCTAATATTTTCAATAATTTTTAATAACTAATTCAGATTTTTAATTGCACGAAACAATTTCTGCCTGATAATTAATTTTCTACCCTGAAAAATAAATTTAAAACAGTAATAAGAAAAAAGATACCTGATGGCATGATTTTTTACCATTGAAACTGTTAGTGATATTTCACAAAGTGAAAATAAATTAAGGAGTAATAATCTTTTAATGATTTCTTTTAACAAATTGGAAAGAAATTCAGAATGGAGAATTCTGCTATAAAAAAGGATTTTCAAAATTTAACTTGATAAGATTATCCTTAAAAATAGTTATCCTAGCTTTTGTTTGAAACTCTTGTCTTACTATTTGAGCTATTCTAGTTAATAACATACAAACTATTATAAACTACTTTTAAGATCATAATTTTCTTTAATCCTTTTCTAGGACATGGAGAACAAAATCCGCAATACCTTAAATGAAATCTATTTTGGCAAAACCAAAGACATTGTGAATGGACTGCGGTCTGTACAGTCCCTCACTGAGCAAAGACAGCAGGCTGACCTTAGAAATGACTTGGCCAAAGCCTTGCAGAAAAGGCAAGCCAAGGGAAGTGATATCTGAGCAGACAATTCAAACAAAAACTTTTAAAATTTTCTGCATCACAGAAAATGTTATTCATGTTTATGCGTTTATTTTAAATAATTCAGAGGTTTAAATGGTGTGGCCATTGTATTATACATAAAACAAATGTGTTACGAAATCTTTTTTTACTACTTTTGTCTGCATCCAGTGGACTTTAAAAATATCTATTTGTTATTACAAATATTCTTTTCCTCCCTTCAACATCTCTTTAAAAAACATTTTCATTTAATAGAATCTTGTGTTAGTAAATTTCTAAAATTTCATTCTATCTACAATTTTTTTTATGATATGCATATATTTTGGTTTGAATATAAGCTGAAATACTTTCAGTGTTCTATTTAAAACTTTGTCATCAAAAATTTGGAAACTGTAAGTAAAATATTTGTATTTTTTGTAGATAATCAGTGGTATTTGTGGTATCATTTTATGTCCATTGAATTTAACATTAATTACTTGTCACCAAATTTTTGTTATATTTCGAACATTTTATTAATATTCAAATCTGAAACTTCGCCAATATTAAAAACATTCTACAATCACTTCATGAATTCAATGTCATTTTTCAGTTCAACATGACTTTAAAAGAATCTAATAAAATAAATGGGAAGAAGTAGTGTGTATATAAACAATTGCACTTCATGCTAAATATTTCTATCTAAGACTAATGCTTTGATGTGGAGAGGGGGGGTGCCCGTTCAGGTGTCGTCCTCGTCATCTGACCATGGTTCAAAATCACGAGGTCCTTCCCAAAATAACCCTCGTGTTGCTTTAAATGGGATGTTAATATAACTAAACTTAAGACTAATGCTTTCCATGGTTTGAAAGTGGAATAGGAATGGTATAAAAGGGGTTCATAAATTATGCAGATAAATATTTACTATAAAATATATAAATAAAGAGCTGTATAAATATTTTCTTACAAAAAAAAAGAATTTTTTTAGTCTTAAAATCCTACAATTACGATGATTAACACAGCATAAAAGATTGCTTTATTATTGAACATTTTCTAATAATCGCTGATATGATTGAAAATGTCTTCATAAATGATTCAACCATCTAAGTTTAATTTATTGGTAAATTTGCAATTTATCTGCAAGTAACACAATCCAGGAATTCCATGCTTGTTAGGCCAATATTATAAATAGATTTAGTAAGATCACATACAAATATTTTCTTCCATTTCTTGATCTATCTGTGTTTCCTTGTTAGAAAACCTTTTTTAAATATTCTTGAACAGCATGATTGTCCTACATGTCAAGGATTTTCTATTCTCCTTTCATGGGTTTCCCTCGTATAGGGATAGCTGACAATTTGCCATTTTAAATTCTCCTGTCCCTTTCAATGATAAAAAAAAAATTAAAATTGACCTACACTCAAAATGGCAAAGTGAATGGGATCTGTAGAATTCAAATTATCTCCATTCAATTAAACACACTGATCATTGGCCTAGCTGGTCTAATAGAAAGCATGATGAAGAAGTGGTCACATTCAACTCGCGCACAGACATTAGATGCTGGGAGAACCCACCCCTCAGTGTACAAAATGTCAATGCCAATTGTCAGTTCAACACATTCTAATTAATTGCCGACAATTTATTTCCCAACATCTCCATTTCTTCCTTTATTGTTTTAAAAGCCATTCTTCAAAAAATTAATCATTCAATTCTCTTAACTTTCTTTAAAATGATCAGTTTTTACCATTTGATCTGATTAAATAAAAATGGTTCACTTCAAAATTTTTGTACTGCACTTTACCATGTACATATGCATTGATAAATGATGAATGATAAGATTTTATATAAGTTAATACAAGGTTTTAACTCGTACCATACAACATAATCAAGAATGGTTTTGATGCTACAGAACTTCATTAAATGAAATCAAACCACTGATAGACTTTTATAAATTTCTTTGTTACCTTGGAATTGCATATAAAGATTTCCTATAATTAGTGAGCATGCATCGATCTTTCATTGTACGATACCATACACACATTTACAAAGTTTTTCTGTTAAGATATGAAATGTGATTATATTGATTTTCTTTTGCATTGTGAAATTATTTCAATTTATCTGATGAGTAATTAATGACACCCTGCATATGTTTGGTGAATATACCTTTGGAAATAATTTCCAGTTCATCCAAAATTTGGAAGAACAAGTTAATGTGAAATGATTTATCTATATAAAGTGACAAGGAAAAAAATGATTTCACATAAAACATTTGTGAACTAACATGTTTTGCAACATTCAAGACCTCTTAATTATTCAAACAGGTTAAACTATTTATAAGAATAAGTAAATGGTACTAATGAAGGCAACTAGAAACAAAAAATATAGTTAAAACATTTAAAAGCATGTTTTAAAGAGCAATGGCTGACCAATTGAATTTCTGTTATATGCTATTATCAGAGGAGGTCCCCCCCCCCCATCAAGAATATCAACCTCAGGGGACCTCAGTAAACTTATTTCGACTGTGATGAGATCAATGGAATTCATATTCATTTTATATATTTAATATTACCAAATCTTTCTAGTCAAAAAAAGATATCAAACTGTATCCTTAATTATTAGAACTATTAACCCTTTGCACTCAGAAAAGTAATTCAATACATAATTATTTGATAATAAAAATTAGTTTCTTGCCCTGAAAAATAAATGTAATATTTCTTTGAAGAAATATCAAATTTATGTGAAAAATTAATTCATCTTTTCAACATTCTGTAAGTGTTTAACAATCAAAATTAAAAAATAAATGAAACCTCAATATGATGAACCATAAAAAAGTTGAGTGAGGGGCATCATCTGAGTGCAAATGCATCTAACATTTCCCAAGTAACAATATCAATTTCAGTTAAAACTTAAAGATTTAAAAAAAAAAATTACGATATATTTATTATCTTTTTAGATGGAAGAGCCATCTATATTTAATTTTCATAATAGAGTTTATGCAATAATTAGAATTGTATCAAGTATTAATAGAGTACACAATTGTCTTCTTTTAATATGTGAAATGTTTTTTGTCTGTCTGTCTGTCCGCGTATTGAGAGGCTAAAATTTCCAAATTTGACACAAATATAAAGAATGTAGGATAGTTTTGCCACTAGGAAAACAGAAAATTTGGAATTTTTCTTAAAAACAAGGAATTTTAAGAAAACAAGGAATTAACACTACAATTATTTTAAAATCTCCTGACATTATGACACTATTTTTAATAAGTGTAATATAAATATTTGGTACATTTAAATTTCATGATATTGTAATTTTTATTTTTTTATCCATCTCTTAAATTACACAAAATGTTCCTAAAAATAGAGGAAAATCTTCATTTATGTTTTTAAAAAACTATTTTAATTTGGGGGAATAAGATATTTTTAACATATTATTTTATATTTTAAAAATATATTTTTATATTCAATTCCATAATTTTGCATTTCCCAATAATAGTGCCAGGATATTTATCCTACCTGACCCACCAAATTTGCATGCTTACTTGAAATATACTATTTTAGAAAAAATAAATAGAATATTTCATAACTTTACGTTCCCCCCACACACACCGATTTACAGTAATGTTTTGCAATACACAGGGCATATAGTTTTAAAATCTAAATTTCTGGACACCAGTTGTATTTAGATGAAATCAACAAATTAGAATTGATTAAAAAATTAAATTACAATATAAATTAGATTTGATAAATGCAGTTTCTTAATCCCATACAGAAGCAGATATTAAATATTAACCAAATGCAAAATTAAACATGTGCTTTGAATTTAAATATAATAGATTTGGCATCTCACAGTGAGATTAATGTACACATTTGACAACAAATGATGTATACTTTTGACAAAAACCTCTGTTGATTACATATATTTTTTATTCTAATAATATAACAAATAAAACAACAAATAACTTTGTTATAACTTTCTAACTAAGAAAATTTGTGAAAAATCAGCTAAAATCAATATATACATTTTACAGAAATTTCTAAGTATCAAAGATAAATATAAATGGCTTTATATACAAGGAATCTATTCATTAATAGAGTAATATGCTAATAAGTGATCATATTTCTCTAATAAATATACAAATATAATTTGAGGGGGGGAAAAGCCTTTCAAGTAATACTTTTGATTTCAATAATTTAGATGAAGAATATAAAGTATGCTTCGATATTGTAAATTATACATCCATTTTAATATTTAAAAAATTGATAATTTATTTTATATATTAATTAAATGTCAGATAATTATGAAAATAAGAAATTCAAAACATAGATTTTATATATACAGCTTTGTTTGTCAACAATATATGCAAACAAAGGACACAAGTAATCTAAGAAGTGCCTTAGATACAAAAAAAATACATTCAAAACTACAGATATTCAAAGAACTATTCTATATTTTGATTATCAAAACAAAAAAATATATAAAAATATTGAATTATCAAAAAAGTAAATTTTAAATCCAAATTGATTTAGAGTGAATTTTTTCGTCAAAAAATTGTTACATTTTTTTTTTCCTTCCTAAACTAATGGAATTTACATATTTACAGCAGCTTGTTTGTTTTTTGGCCATTGCTTATTTATAATAAAAAAGCAGAATTACAACTATAATTTTAAAATAAAAAATTACGGTGACAAACTTCATGCACCCTGCTCCCGTACACACACACACAAAAAAAAAATCAAATATTTCATTACAGAACAATGGTACCTTTCCAATATAAACATTCAAACAATGTTAATATTCATACATTTAAATTCACCCCCTATCCACCCATTTTTCAGATGTTCAGATTGTGCATGCAAGTATATTGTAATGCAAGATTATGAATACATATAATACTAAAACAGTATAATTCTTTCTCATACTTTCCATACTATAACTGAAATTTTTGATATATGATTTAAATTCGCACTGATTAAAGTATTTATTTTTCCTGTGACTGTAAGATACAAAACTCAGTGTTTCAAAAATTATGATCTTCACAATCTTCAACATTAATGACTTTTCACCTTTAGCAATCAGACTGGTTCACAAAGCATATTAGTGACATTTAATTCCAAATAAATCTTTTATATACAAAGAGGTACGTAAAGAAAGTGTAACAAAGAGATTTCTGCAGCAATGCAATTTAAACTTTAAATTGTGACATATATTTAAGTCAGTTTTATTTTAACAGTCTTCAGGGATGCAATCCTTCTGCAGAATTGCAGTTTTCTCACTTTAATAGTTCCTATTTCAGCCTCTTCAATGGATAATGCCAACATTTTTGAAATTTACAATTAAAAAAATCATTCCCATTATATATATTAAAAAAATAAACACAAATTTTGTCAAAAAAATGAATGTGTGTGATAAATTATCAAGTCCAAGGGAAAAAAAGGAAACTGGAAAGTTTTTTTTTTTTTTTTTTTTTTTTTTTTGGCAAAGTTGGAAAATTGCATAGAAATACTCATCTGAAAAGAAAATATTATTAAGGTCTTTCGTCTCACATTTTTTTCTTCTCATGTCTGAATTTTGCTTGTTTGTTGGTTGGTTAATTTTCAGTCTTGCTTTCCTAGCACTTTTCTCCCCTAAATTTCATTAATCATTTAACTATCAAAATAAAAAAGTAACCAGAAAGCTCTGAACATACAGAATGGAAAATAAGTACATTCAACTTTAAAAAAATGTAACTTTTGAAAATAATTTCGCAGTTGCTACATCTCAGCAGGCTCAATGGATGAGCTGCCACTATTTCATAATTGCACTGAAATTCAAACTACATTCAATTCATTATTTCATCAGAAATTTAATTGTAAATGAAGTTAAAAAGTACCACGAAAGAAGCAATATGAAATGAATAACTACATTTTTACTACTCCTATGATGAACATGGATTCTGTATCTTTCGGATTTGGAAGATTAATAGAACAAAAGTAAAGATATTAAAATAATGAACTTCTTAGGTACATCACAATTTAGCGATTAAATGTTTTTAGGGAATCATAAGCATTGCATTAATACATAAGAGATTGAATAGATTTTAAACTTAAACTTCAGGTGAAACAAATGGTTGCCAAAGACAATTAGTTCTTTATATTATTTTTATACTATATATATATATAGTATTAAATATTTTTGATAATCATCAACTTTGTTGATTGCTAATAAATAAACTCAGCAAAATTAACAACTTATTACATTAAACTAACAAACACAATTTTATCACAGGTTGTATTTTTTAATTTTATATTAAAGGTATCTATTCTAAATGCAAGATATTTTATCCTTTAAAAATTAGTAACAGAATTACATAAATTCTTTATTAAAAGAAAAAGACAAAAATAATCTTTTCAGAGTGAAAAATCACATATGAGTGCAGGATAAAAAAATTACTTAGAAATAAAAATTTCTGAAAATATAATTTTTAAAGACAAATAAGCCTATTAACTATTTTTAATTATTAGCAAGTTTAAAGACTTTAATTTATGATGCATTTGCTTTATATAGGAAGAAGCAAAGTACATAAAATTTTATGTAGCAGTTTTTGAAATGTTATATTTAATCTTCTTATGATATTTCAGTTCTCAATACAAATTTTAATAAATTTGAAAAATTAGAGAAATAATTGCACAGAAATGAATTTTAAGTTGATGAAAAGCTAAATTAAAAAATTTTTATGATTGTATATGGTTAATTTTTTGTTCTTTTTTACAATGATATGTTCTAAAACTATTGAGGAAAACCCAAAATCTTTCTACCCCCAACTATTCCTTATAGCTGGCTGAACTTTTTTTTTTTTTTTTTAATAGAGCAGATGGGAAGCTTTGTAGCTGGTAAGAAATATATATGTCAAATTTTGTTTAATCCTGTTAAGAAATGTGGAATTTAAAAAGGTTTGAGATAGCAAATGGACATCTAATTATATTATACATATATATTAATAAGAAATCTTGAAATTAGTTTTTCCTTAAATAAACAATCAGGTAACGCATCTTACATGAAATCAAATTTTAAGAAATTGATTAACTAATAATTTTTGACAATATTAAAGTAATTTTATCAAGACTAGAGGCACACACATAGTTATAAAACTTGCAAAACACGAAGGTGATTAAAAAACTGATACAAAATTCCATCTTAACAAAAACGAACAAATTAAATAAAAAGGAATAATAAATTCAGCCTCATTTAAGAGAGTTTCAATACAAACTGATACCTTATGCACAAGATAAATTTTTGCAGCAACCATTCACAGACTTATGTTCATTTTCATTAAAAGAATTTTTCTGCTCCACATTTTTATCCTCAGAATCATCACTGCTCTCATCAGATTTCTCTATGTCTTCATCCTCTTCTGTTTCTGGATCATGCATACTCTTTTCACAGGATTTATCTTTAGCAGAGCAAAGGCTTATCAATTCGGACAAATCATCTTCCAGCTTCTTAACAGAGCAATGATTTGATTCATTTTCCTCATTCAGCTCCTGTATGAAGTTACGGCCGGGCACTCGAGAAGTTTCAACTTTCACTTGGTTATTCCCTTTATGCCTTTGCTAACAGAAAATGAAGAGTTTCTAATATTAAGAATAAATATTAAAAAAGAAAAGGAACAAAGACAATATGAATGAAATGTGAATATCAATGCCACCACTTTCTATTTTCATTTCGATACAAAATAATTCAAATTCTATAACAATCCAAATTACAAAACTAATTATCATCTACTTAATTTACAGTTCCATTTTTTTTTTAATTAAGAATTTTAAAGCATTGCCAAATTGGCAATTCCATTTTGTTTTATCTTTTCTTTCAAGTTCACCATAAATTTTAGTACACATTTTAAAACAACTATTTAATATATAATATTTATGCATAAATATATATTTATCAACAATTCATAAAATTTAATGAATTTACTAATGCAGAAAAATAATTATTAAATACATTATTATTGTCAGTTTATTTTATGATAAAAAAGGAAAAATAATAAAGAAAAAAAAATCACATTGTTATACTTTCAACTATTTCACAATAATTCAATTCAGCTTTGAGTGAGAATAATATTTAAATGCATTATAATAAGCATACATTTTGCCTTCATTTATATGTTTGTAAAATGAAACAAACATAAATTAATACAATAAAATAAGCAAAATAAGCAATAAAACTACTAAGGGAAAATTAAAAGGTGTTTACTTTGAACAAAAAAATAAACAAATATCCAGGCAGGTTACATCACAGTTACTAGGAAAACATCAAGAAACAATTAGCAGCATTCAAAGCACATCATGATCCAAATAATGCATGCATCCTGGAAAAACCTTCGTCTTAAATGTAATATTTTAAAGCATACATAACTACTGATTTTCATAAATATACATAATGATTATTTTATTTATATTCACAAATAAAATTAAAATCAGCAGCAAAAATTATTAATTTGCAACAAAATATTTAAAAATTTAGAATTCAACTTCTTTCCTTTAGCTATAATAAAACAGTAAATGTAAAATAAATCATGAATTTAAAGATGCACTCCTTCACATAGTAATGGAAATATATGTGTGTAGAAATTTAACTAATATGAAACTTGTAAATATACATGAAAGATAATCTTCATTCAGATGGGCCATTTTAATTTCTATTTAAATTTAAAATACTAATAAAAATTTATTTGGACCCTTCCTTCACAAACAAACTTATTCCTGAACAGAGCAGAATGGAAATGAAATGGATTTTGCTAAGTAATATAAATATATATACTGAAGTTTCTTTACCAATCCGAAAAAAATGGTTAAAAAAAAGTTATAAGCAATCCCCTTTTTTCGGAAACTTCAGATTTGCAATGAAAATCTATAATAAGGGAGGGATGTATGATCCATATTCATCTAAATCCCAAAATTTCTATTTGTATATAAATAGTTGATGGGGAGTTGAATAAATCTATTTTCCCAATTATTTTTAGTTTTACTAATCTGAGATTTCCAGAATTTTGAAAATGAAAATTATTTTTCTCTAATTCCGTTTAGAACAAATAATATTTTAATATACTATATGAATATTAAGAAAGAATACAGAGTATTTTTGAATGTGGATGGATCAAACAGAATGCAAATAAAGAAATATTAACCTTGTGAAAACCTTGAACCTTTTTTGGAGGCAAGAAAATATCTTGAAACACTACTAATAAAATTTTTAAAGATAAACTACTCAATAACTTACAAAAATTTATCTCACACTCTACTACATTCTAGTTTTAAGAGTGATGCTATGTCAAAAATTCACAAAGTAGTGCAAAATAAAAATCGTGCACCATATTAATTCAAAATATTAATGTGATGCATACACATATTCTTAAAAAATTTCATTAATATGACAAAAGGATGCAATTCAAAAGGGAGAAAAATTCAGAAATAATTCGCACTATTCAGCATAATTTTATGATGTCCATATTTTCAAATGAATTGATTTGGAAAATTAAATACAGCAATTTGGAAATAAATATCTACTAAATCACTGCACAATATTATACAGCATTTGGTTTTTCAGCAATTTTTAAAGAAATATAATTACTAAATTCAAGTCATATTTTGGGAAGTCAAGCAGTTCTGAGAAATGATATGTTTACCTTATTAACGGATATTATATAAAAATTTTAATTTAGCCATGATAATGATTTTTCTCTAAAATTTCCCAGAACTTCACTGGAAACTAAAATGCAGTTCAAGTATCTAATTAATAATTATCAATTAAATGCACTTTTTTACAAAATAGGATTCTGTATTCTATATTAATAAGTATTAAAGATTAAATGAAACTAGGAGGACAAAAGCTCAAGGGGAATTTGGGTGAAGAGCAAGGAATTTTGCATGTCATGGATGAAAGATTTATTAAAAATTTTTATAAAATCTTAATCAATGAAATTTAGTAGAATTTTTGGGCCCTAAACCATCACAGGCATTTTTTTTTAATTAATATTTTAAGGTTTGTTTTTCAACACACTAATTATTTTCAAAAGATATTCATCAGTTATAATATTACTCCAATGAAGGTATGAGCTTTTAAAAATATATCAATTTTTATAAAAAATTAAAACAGATTTAACTCGTTTAGACAAACTGAAACACTTCACAAACTGTTTTACTTTACGTCACTTAACATACTAACACACCTTTTGTTTGTTGCAAATAAAACTGTTTGATTTGTCTCATTACTATTTTTTTTATTTGATTATTATAACAAAATTTTAAACAAAGAAAATTAGAGAATCTCAGTAAAAATAAAGAAATTCCAGATTTTGAGAAAATACAGAATTTGAGATAAATCTAGAATACAATCAAATCCACCAGTTCTCCAGTTCAAGCAGAAGTTCAAATCTAGTACTTCAAACAAAAAATAATTATCTACATATATTTTGATGATTATATTGAACTTTCAAATGTTAACAACAAAAAAAAAAACCTCTACAAGCAAATAAATTGCTGCTATTACATTCATACGTATAAAATAATTACAATTTAATATTATTGAAAAACAAATCGCGAATCTCTATGAAATGATGAAAAAATATCGAAAAAATTTATTTTCATCGTACTTTAAAATATCTTTTGTTTTGAAAATGAAATCGCTTGAAAATGCAACTTCATATAATTCCCAATTGTTTAAGATTATATATTATTTTTACACATAACCCTGTTTCAGACCTTCAGACAAAATTAAAACCAGTAGATATTTTGAAGGGGGGGGGGGGAGAAGGAAAGGTGCTGTGTAATGCAATGTTTTTTCTTTGGTAGAATGGAAATATTTATCAATAATAAATAGTGGTCTAGTTTTAAAAAATGCAAATAAATAAGAAGAAATTAATAAATTGCATGCAATTTTTTTTTTCAATGAAGAGTGATCAAGCTTACTCTAATATCACTGCTCTGTGTATCAATAATTTTCTTCTCTAATTGCACTCGTTCATTCAAGCATGCATTCACAACACCCATATGCTTAATTATGCGCTCCATGGCCTGCTCTGTTTCTTCCAACTTCTTTTTCAGTTTGAAAATTTCAAAATCTTCTAAAATAAAAATGGAATATTGCAGTATAAATCTAAATGAAATAAGGACATTTAGTATAAAGAATATTGGAATGTATAAAAAGTACGTACTAGGATCCATATCTTTAGCTGCATGGGAAAATATATATGAAAAACATCAGTTTTATTGACATACAAATCAAATTATAATACAGTTTACAAATATATAATATTTCAGAAGTTAATATTATGACTAAAAATGAATCACATTGAGTAAGATATAAAATGATTTTCCTTTACAAAATTACATTAACAGAAAATTATATATGCCATGAATTTTTTAAAAATAACATTATAATGATACCAATTTTTGTTACTTTAAATGCATATGCTTAATATAGTGGATATTTTTAAAAAAAGGTCAAATAATTGGCTCTATGAATAATAGCAAATAATGGCAATTAAAATTATTGCCACAAGAATTTTTTGTGTATTATTTAGGAATCTAAAAGATAAGTAGAATTTTGCATTAGATTGCTAGTGGATAAAATGTAAAATCAAAGAATAAAGTTCAAATTTAAATACTTTAAAAAAAAGAAAAAGGAGGATTTGAGAATACTATAATTCTTATAAATCAGCTGCCGATTCTTTAAATCATGATGAAGTGAATTATATAATTAAACACACACAGACAAGCTAATATTGCACCTGCAAAAAACACAAAATGCAAGAAAAAAAATCAAATTTTTTATTTGATTTATGTGCAATATAACGAACTAAAATATAAGATTTTTCACTTTGATACATGTTTTCTGGATTTTATTTAATAAAATATACTGAAACATTCCTTTCTAATTAAATATGAAAAGAGGACTCACTTGTTTCAATTTCATTCTCAGGAATAGTAGGTTCTCTTAATTTATTTTTCTTATTCTTCTTTTCTAATTTCTGTGCCTTGATCAGTTCACTGGCAGAAGGCTCATAGACAAACTTGCGATATTCCGGATCCATATGGAAATCCTTAATGAGAGGCTTCTTATCACCTTCATTGGGCTTTTTAAAAACTAACTGAAGAAGCAAATAAAACAAACAATCAAAGAACTTCATTTAAAAAATGAATGATAAAATTTTATTTGACAATTTTTTTAAACTTAAGGTAAAATAATAAATGGGTACGTATTAATTCATGGTACAAGAGCCAAAACTTGATAAATGAAGTACCAAAACAAATTGGCACTGCAACTCTAAGAGCACACTTCTAATTAAATAAATAAATAAAACCAAGCATCTGTTTATACAAAACAGCGTAAAAAAGAACAGTTCGTTTGGTTGCATGTTTTCACCAGTCATTCATTGTTAATTGATAAATTCTCCAAAATGTCAGCCCTGAAGAATCCAGATTTCCTCATAGGGACAAAATGAGCTCTAATATAACTTTAATAATTTTTCTTTACTTCACACACATTTTATTAATGCAAAACTGTTTTCAGTAGATGCTACCATAAAATGTAAGCACTCTATCAAAATGATTGTGAAAAAGGAATTGCAGATAGTTATGTCCTCATCCTCACTGTGAAAAAATGCACAGTGATCATTCTTGTCTATCTAACATTAAAGCAGGAAAAATGTTTAACCCATTCAGAACAGTGATCATGCGGTTCTCCCTTTGCAGCTCATGGTATCATATATGAGATGAGCCTTTCCGCTCCCAAGTGAATGCGACTTCAATTTGGAATGCTTTATTTAAATTTTTTAATGGCACTAGATGACATTTGTAATTTGCTTTTGTTTAGAATAATGTTTAACAGGGCCTTGACCTTCAACAATACCCATTTGGATCATTTTTTAAAAAATTTGATTCAGATATTCAAACTTTTTCAGCTCACAAGAGAGAATTCAGCATTTAAAAGACCTTGGCTGATTGAGCTCTGGATTTATATTTATATTTTGATTAAGTTGGAAAAAATATTACTTACTGGTTTATATTGGTGTGGATTTATCCTTCACATTTGAGATTTGTTAGATAGGTTTAAAAAAAAGAATTGGGTCAATTTTATTTTAGTCACTACGATGAAAAGATTAAAATATTTATGTGAGAGTAAGATTTCTAAACAGATGAATGAATCGGAGTGAAGTGATTTTTTGAATATAAACAGTAATGCATCTCAATATTCAGATGACACTGAAATAATTGATTATGGGGATAATAGTGCAGATAATTTAATATGCATGAACGGAAAAAAGGCATCAAAGAACCCCCATCACTGAAGTTATCTGGAAATAGCAATATCAACATAAAAAGTTCAGAGACAGTTGAAGAAGGATAGAAACTATATGTTAAACAACTTTTTTTAAAATTAAAATGTTATTTTAATAAAAACTTTTCTTTAAATTTTGCAATTGTTTTTTTAAATATTGCAACAATCTACATGAAAGTTTTAAATCAAATTAGGCTAAATGGAAAAAAAAAGTTGCCTTTACCTGGCAATATGTACATTCTTAAAGTGCACTAGCCTAGGATAATGCTGTCTTCTCTTACTTTCTCAGTACTTAACAAGTAATAATTTTTACGAGATCTAAAGAACTTCATTCATTTCTGCTAATTTATATAAAGATCATTGCCATTTTATACCAAAATACCAGTTAAAGTTTTATACTGGGAACTTGGGAAAAATTTCCAGCGTGGATGGTGAAAAAATCTATTGAATTTAGAAGCCAATACATTAAACATTAAAAAAAAAACTCAAATTTTTGATTAATAAGACTAAAATTATTTCTAACAAACATAAAACAGAGATATCCCAATACAAATATATTTGTCCTTAATTCTTTGCCGTACAATTTTTTTATCACCTGCACTTCCTTTCTTAAAAAAAAACGAAAAATGTGCTAGCAAGTCAAAAAAATTATAATGTATCTATTCATTAAGCCATCCATTAATAAAATATTCTAAAAAAATTAATTATTGCTCAACTACCTTTAATACTGTATATAAGAAGAAGACAACTATGCCCACTGTGTAGATGGGCATAATGATACTCATAGCACCTCCTGATTTTGGTTGAGATTTTGCTGGCTGCCTAGCTTGAGGGTGAGGAAAAGGCTGGAATAAAAGATATAGACATTTCAATATCCAATGATGTTTTACCGTTCCTTCAAAGATAAGAAAAATTGGATTTATATTTTA
>JAPMOQ010011101.1:0-13127 GCA_026543055.1 Argiope trifasciata | reverse complement strand
TTTTAATATCATTATATTTTAAATATTTAGCTCAGAATGAGAGAACATAAAATAATTTGATCATATAAAAGAAAATCAGTGGAGTAAACTGAATATTTTTTAATAGTTCTGATAAGTCAGTATGTATGTAGAGATTTAATAAATGGCCATTACCATTCTACATCAAGTTTTATTTTATTGTAATAGATGGCACCAGGGATTTTACTGAATATCCTAGATCCAAAGTCTAAGGCGTGTGAGGTCGTTTCAGAAAAGCAAACTGTGAGCATTCGCTCGACAGACAAAGAGAGACAGAGGGTCGTTCGATTAAATAATATGATTCTTTAATACACAATGGGGGCATATAGTTTTGCCATGGAACACTTGATTAGGCTTCATCCTTGGTGTCATCTAAAGGTTATAGTTTTTTCTCTATTTCTAAATAACATGTCCTGTCCCGATTGTTGTCTTTTCTTTATTCTTGCTGTAAATAAACTTACTGTTTCCATTCACAAGCATCTCTTTAATCAGTGACTCTAGACACTGAATGAGTATTTTGTCCCATCCATTCCTACATGTATGTTAACAGATATTATTTATAATTCATTTTTGCAATAAATAAATAAAATTAGGAACTACTTAATCAAATTTTTTTCTATGATATACTGTGTTGAAGATCATCCATCGCTCAACCCTACTCACTCTCTGCAACAAAAAATTTTAAGAGTTTCAATTAAACTCCCATGTATAATCTATTTCACAGAAATATAGATAGCATATAACGATATACAAAATAATTTAAAACTCAAGACAAGCATCATCATACCCTTCCTTCTCTCATGAGAAACTTGTCATGTACATCATCGGATGAAGGGCCACGACCACGCGGCCCAGCAGATGCAGGATGAAGATGAGGTGGGCGGTCAGCATCATGGAATCCTGTCAATAAAAACATGTCCATTTTTTAAAAAATATCACATTAACATAACAAAGAAGAACATAAATAACACTGACATAATGGTATTAAAATAAATATAGTGCAATTCTATTTTCAATATAACAACAAAAAACATTACAATGATACAACAAATGATTACTGTCTGTTTTAAAATAATTGCACCCATAAGTCTTCACTTCCCCCTTTACGATCACTTCACTCTGACATACTTAAGAAGCAAACCCTTAAAAATATCCATCAATTGTAGTACCTACCTTAACTGGAAACAACAGGATTGTGACTATGCTGAACAAAAGATTTTAATAAATAGTTGGAGAGATATTTCTATAACTTACTTTTGTTTTCCAATGTCATATATAGAAATTCCAGTATATTACGTTTGTCTTGTTATTCAATTTATCAGATACATTAAACTCATATTAAGGATTGTATATATTAACCCTTTGCAGTCATATGTCCACTCTCAGCCATCAAAGCCATTCTGTTTGTATGCCTGCTCTCATCCACCATAACAAAGAAACATAATAAACTTATATTGTATTTATGGTATCAATAAATGTTTATGATCAGTTTACATTTTCTGTGAAAGAAAAAAAAATGATCAAGTAACTTATTCACAAACCAATATCGTGCTTCTACCACTTCATGATAAAGAAACCTAATATTAATAGATATTAATAGGTGGAATTGTGCCAATGTGTAGGTTGAATTCCGTCAAGGATCGAACCTGCGATGTTTTGGTTTGAAGTCATGTAAATTATGCATTTAATAAAAGCAATCGCTAGTGTCTAGTGGCTGTTACTGGCTAATCAAGATATCACCACAGATCCAAGCAATGATTCACCATGACGCAACAAGTTAATTGTCACTGGAGAAAAAAGAGCTCGACAATCTAAAATACTTTTTAACATGAATAGTAGTAGAAGTAGGATTTTATAAATTGTTTTTAGCATAATTTAGCATTCTCTATTTTTAAATGCTCCAAAATGGTAAAAATAAAGTTACCAAAAGAAGTGTACGGTGAAACTTAAAACCAATTTTTAGCATGGAGCATCGTTGAGATCAAGACCATCATCTTTAGATTGAGAGGAAAAATGTAATTTAATTACATATATCATAGCACTGTCATGACGTCAAAAATATAGATAGCACTGTCTTCTAATAGGAAAATCAAGGGCAGAAGATGCCAAGTGAATCAATTTTCAACACTTATTGAAAATATGGACTGAACATTGGAGACTGTTATGAAAAATACAACAGCTTTTAATATAAAAAACAACTTTTAATATAAAACATTGCATTAAAACATATTATTGTGTATACAATAAAAAACTTCACAAAAGAATTCATAATTTTTTTCCCCTTTGTAATCTTGCACACTATGTATCGCTGCTCACTCAGCAGAAATTAATTCCGACCAACATGGCGCCTACGTAAAAATTGAATACAACCGAAAAGGGTTAATATTACTCTATATAAGTGTTGCACAACAAATAAACGTGAAAACATATTTGCTAATAAAATTTTTGATGGAATCACATAGCACAGAACAAGACTTATATACCATAATGTCTTCACATTATTTATGTAGTTTTTATTTTTTTAATTTCTCATAAACTTAAATTTTGAATTCAAATGCATGGATTCAAAAATACTGTTATTTTAAATCTGAAATACATCAAAGAATTCATTGCAAAAGATTACAGTTAATCAGTTATTTTCTATTTCTACAAGCAACTTAAATTGAAATAAATTAATATTATATCGAGGTTGCCTCTCTAATCAATGAAAAAAATTTGAAAGCCATATTTTAGAAAATCCTAGATGTAAATAATAAAGTTCATCTATACTTATAATAAAGCTCAATGTGTGTGTGTGTTGGCACTCTACAGGCCAGACCGCTGGACCTACAGCTACCAAATTTGGTATATGTATACTTTGGAGGTCGGGAATGTGCACCTCGGAGCCCTTTTTTCGAATTTTTAATTAGAAATTGATTAAAATTTAAGCAAAATTTCGACGTTTTTCCACTGTAACTTCTGAAAATATTATCGCACAAACATGATTTTTACATCAATTTAAAGATTAAAAAATTAGCTTTCAAATGGTATCAGTGTTTTAATGTATAACTTAAGCTACTATTTTTAATGAATTTTAAAGAAATATTTTAACCATGTTTTTTTATCACGCGACTGGATAAAATAAAAGAAAAGAATGCCGGAAGTTCAAATAAAAAAAAAACCTATCATCGCAAATAAAACTAAAGAAATGCAGCTTTTAGCATGTGACTGGATAAAATAAAAGAAATATAAAATGTGATATTTTCTAAAAAAATAAATGCAAAGCAAAGGATTCTATGATCGTTTGTCATATCTAAATAATTAATTCAATAAATCTTCTTTACTGTAAACCTGATCGAATTTAGACAGGATATACATTAGAATCCCGACTTAATGGCATATTTCTATTATCGTATGCAATATCTGTATCATTAATTCAATATTTTTTTTTTCATTATAAAATGTGATATTTTCTAAAAACATAAATGTAAAACCAAGTTTCTATAATCGTTTGCAACATTTAAATCATTTATTAAATATTTTTTTCCCCTTTTTCGCTTTCTTTAAAAAATATTTAATATTTTGGCAGCATCACCGAAAAAAATTTTTAGAACACATTACTCATGGCGAACCAGCTGGTCGCCAAAGGCAGCTAGTATTATAAATATTCTTGAACTCATATTTAGTTAAACTAAATCTTGCAGCTCAAAGAGGATTTCAAGATTACAATGAAAGCAACTTTACCAATAACCATCACACAGCAAATTAATAAATATTAATTTCACACAAATTACTAAATAATTAAGACTTTACAAGCTAATCAAAGTAAAATTCATCAAAAAATATAATTCCAAAAGAGTTTAAATTTTAGTTTTGTCAGTGATTGTCTGAATGAAGAGGAAGGGGGAAAAAAAGAAAAAACACAAATTCAAAAATCTTTGGTTTTTTTTTATAAAATGGAATTTTGAAACCCATGTTATTTAAAGTTGCATTTCCAGTTATTCTGTAATAGCTTAAATTCAATAAATTATTTGACTCTGCAAATTGACTATTGAATTTCTCTATTGACTTATGCCTTTTTCATTAGTTTGTTTGCACGTTTTAGTAGTGTAAAAATTATCTTATAAATGTTCACTTTTTAAAAAAATTTTAGACAATGTAGTTTATCTACAATGTGCTTTTCTCATTTTTGTCCATCATTTAACATATTTAGAGGGAAAATAATAATTGATAAAAAAAAGCATTGAAATTAAATTTTAAAAGTCTTTACTTAATAACAACTGGTTTTTTGGAAAAATATTTAATTATAATGTCCCCAAATGCAATGGTCGCTGGAAAATTAATTTGGACTTGATTTCTGAGATGAAATATTATAATTTCGAGGTTTTTGCCCCCTCCTGAATATTGCTTATTATAATGCCTATTAAATCACACAATATTTTTAAAATAGGTTTTTTTTTTAGTAAAACAAAAATAATTATATAATTTATTTCTTTTTCAAGGATTTAAAAAAAAAATCAAGAACTTTTCGGTAGCTTCAACAATAGCAACATGAAATTTCAGGAATCTTTAAAGATATTAAAGAACTAAAGGAATTCTATGTATATCTTTTGTAATAAGAAATATACATTACAAAATGGGAAAGATCAAATTTAAACTTTTACTAGGAATTCAGAATTCAAGAAAGTTCTTAAATTTATAAATCAAATGAATATTTTTACAAAATGATCATTGCCTTATAATTCAAATAACTGAAGTTTTATATAATAAGCTTATTTTAAGAGTTTTAAGAAATTCAAAAGTAATTAAATTCATCATATGAAAAGTTAATTTCATTAATTACAATAAGAATAAACCAGATGTAGAATTTAAACAGAATTCTTAAAATAAGTTCTGGAATCGTTATCAAATGCTTTAAAAACATTGAACAGATATTTTCAAATGATTTATCAAATTCTGTATAATCAAATCAGTATATCATAAAGATATCAATAAAGTTTAACTGAAAATTAAACCAATTTTGAACAAAATTAAAATTTAAAAAATGATTCGACAAAAAACCAAAAAATTATATTAAAACGGATAAAACATAATTTGTTTTAAATATCTGCAAAGGAAACACAAATTACATCAGTTATTGAATTAATATATCGGAAAGGCTTATACCAATATAAAATAAAAGTATAAAGTTCACTAAATATACTTAAATCAAGGAAGGGAAGGTGAATAATACTGAGTATTTTTTATAATCCCTATTTTATATTTTTTTTAAAAAAAAGAAGGAAATTCTGTTTCCATATTGTCTTTTTTCTCTATTGAATTTCGAAGTGAATTCCAACTATAATTAATGATTTCAAAAATGTCCATATTTTTCATTATAAATACAAGATTCCCTTTTTATATTACCTACAAGAATTAGTTTTTATTTATTTTCCTCAGATATAATTTTCAAATTAGTCACTTTAAACAGACACACACATACAAAAAAAATCTAATTAATAGCTAAATTCTAGTCTTTCTACAGTGCATATCAGGATTTCTTTAATTGGCGACTTCACGTTTCCATATACAAACTAAAGATTAACATGAAGCATTTTTTTTTTTCGTTTAAATCTATGGAAATTGTGATTTTTTTTAAAAATTGGTGAGTGGTTCAGATAAATGTGTCTATATTTTTAAACCATAAATAAAGTCTAACGTTACAATAATCATTTGTACACTGATATGACAACTTGGACACTCTTCAAAATTTCAAGAAAATAGTACTTTTAAACAAGTTTAGAATGTAATTTTTAAATGCCAACAAAAATGGATAGTTAAAAAATTCCATTCCTTAGAATTAGAAAAATATAACCTACGCCCATCACTGTCCACTTTAGGAGATGTCATAGCAAAAGCAGTTTGCATCATTGGATAAAATATTTTCGGCCATAAAACAGCAAAACATCCTAATACTATTGCTAGAACAACCAAACTTTTGCCGGTACCAAAATCAGCTTGTGACATTTTACTTATCTGAAAATGTTACTCATTAAAATTGATATAGCATTATATAGCCCAATGAAAGTGAAATATGGTTTATAAAATAAATATAATACTGTTTTTCAATATTTAAAGATCTATCAGTTGCTGTAGTTTACATTATATCACGGTTAGTGTGCCAGTACTTCTGTATTGCGCAATGAGTTGCGCTATAGTACAAAATTAATGAAAAGATGAAACTTCCGATAGTTTCTCAGAAAAATTACTTTTCTTGGTTTTATTTTCTATAATAAGATTTTATTTTCTTTCAATGCCATTACTTCACTTTATTTTGAGCTTGAATTCCCAGTTGAATAATTCTATTGTAAACTTTTAAGAAAAAAGTGCACTGAACTGAAGCAATTTCTTGCTTTGATGATATCGATTGGGTCATTAGAAGATGGCGGCTTCCAGTAATAGGCATGGAAAGCGGCTTATTAAATCAGTTCAAATTAAAAAGAATTTAAATTTTTCTACTTTATGTAAGGATTTGCCCCGTATCATAGTTAACCCTGAATATTCATGGATAATAGCTTTATTATGCTTGCTTTTAGAAGTAGTTCTTAATGCATTAATCATTTTTAAAATACCTTGTAAGTTGAATTTGCTATCAGTTTTTCAAAATAAAGGTTCATTGAATGTTCTTTTACAAGAACCATTGAACATTTGAGAATTCATTGAAGCGCTAATTTAATAAAGTTTCAAGGAAATGTAATGAAAGACGAACTTCATTAAAAAGCAAATTTATAGAATGGGAACTCATTATTTTAAATATATAATACATTAGTGATGTAAGAAAAACGAAAGGGGGGGAAAACATTCATTTCCTTTTTTTAAGACCCATTCGTTCAGTATTAAGGCTATGCGTAATCTGTTGCAGGAATGAATTGGAATCTAATTTAAATGTTAATATGGATAAGAAGAAATTTATGTACACTTTCTATTTTTATTTGATTCACCATATACATTAGTTTTAATTTGCTTTAGTGTGGAGTTAGATGTATTGAGAAAGTTTAATACAAATTTTGCTCTTTTTTATTTGAGAAAATATTTAGATTTATAAAATTTTATCCAAGCACATAAAAGATATAAATTAGTTAACTAGAATAAAAGAATGAAAAGACTTAGAAGGATTTTTTTCCCTCTGAAATTACAGTTGACTGATGAGAAAAAATTTTGTTTTCAGGAATTGATTATGCTTTACTCAGTATTATAAATCATTGCCAGCTTAGTTTAAAAAAGAAGGGCATTTTTTTTTAACTGTTGTCATTAAACTTCAAAATTATGACAAAAAGCATGAATTTCTTGATTTTGTTTTCGGCCATGATAACTTAAATGTTTTTTGTGATTACTTAATCATATTTTCTGTTTTATCAAATGTTTTTTGATGTTCTTTGTGAAATCATTGTATTACTATTTGTCTGTGTAGTCGAAATCTACAGACAAAACATGTATTTTAATTTCATTTAAATTTGATTTTTTTCTCTTTGCTGCATAATATTTGACCTAACAAAATATTGAACCCATATTATATTTTTCATAGAGTTTGGATTTAATTCCGAATCTAAGTGTATGTGCATGAAATGCAACCCCTCCCCTTTTTAAAATAAGTACAATTATTTTAAAATGTTTTTATTTTAAGGGAGTATTTATTTAATTTTATTCCTCTCTCTTTTCCTATCTCTATTGAAAATGATTTACATTTTCGAATTAAACATTAATTTCTTAATGTTACTTTAATTTAGGTATTGAAGTTATTTAATTTTCAGTAATCTGAAAATATTGCTTCAAATAAGCAAAAAAGAAATGAATTTTGTATTTCTGTTTGAGCTAAATTTTGATGGATGGATAAAATGAAACTGCTATGCAGCTTATTAAGTTAGTGATTAGCATTACATTTATCTCTTCCAAAACATTAAGTAGAATAATTTTTTTTAAAATATGAAACTTAATTAAGGTTATTTATTATTTGGGCAAGGTTTGAAATTAATCTGAATTGCAAAAGTTTTACATTGCAAAGCTAATTGTGATCTATATTACAAAAAATAAATAAATTGCTGTAGATGCTTTCATTCTAAAACCAAGAAAATTTAACATCTTGTAAATTTAAAAATTTTAACATAAAGTAGCTAAATGTATACATCTAGAAATTTTTTTAAAAAAGAAGCCAAACCTACCATCTAAGCCATTCATTTATATAAAAAGTACATAACGTATGAAATATGATTAAAAAATATAAAGATTCATATGCTCTTAATAACAAATACAAGGGGTAAGAGAAACTCTTAATCTTCAGCTTGACAATATCTATAAAGATAAATTTTCGGTGAAAAAAATATACTTTATTTATATAAAAATGTGTAGCTATAAATTGATAAAAGATTTAAATTTAAGTTAAATAACTATACTTATTTGGTGATTAAAAATTATATATTTAATATGATTAAATCATAAATATAAATACAGATTTTTTAAATAAAGCTTTATTTCAAATAATAAGAATTTTCAAAGTTTTTCCCCCTGCATTATGGAATGAATAGTAAAAAATATGTCATCTATAAAAATTATAAAAATCTTTTGAGGATTCATATACAGTTGATAAATATCATACAACATGTCTAATCCTGAAATGAAATTACTTTAAGATTATACAGAGAGAAAAAGGGCATTATTTTTATGTTATAAAGTCTTTTTACATAGCTTAAGACTAAAGTGAAATCTTTGACCAAGAAGTTCTGTTTAATTATCATGATCGTCAGAGGTAGAGAAAAAAGAAAACAAAAGCTTTTGAAATTTGATAAATCAAGGAAGTCCAAATTAAATTTCAACAATAAAAACTATAGTTACAGATCATATTTAAAAATTAATTATTATACCTTAAATTTATGTAATCAACAATATACTTTGAGGAATTTAAGATGGTATAAAAAAAAAAATTGTGATAATATTTTCAGAAGTTATCACTTTAAAACTTTGGCATTTTGTAAGCTTTTTATTTAACTGAAACTCTATTTAAAAGTTTTTAAAAAATTAAGGTATATGTTCTAAGAATCTCTTTATCCCTAATATTTCATCAGCTTGATTAAAAAGTGTGAATAGGAAAGCTCTAATGCTTTATTACCATATATACCGTTCTAAGGATGGTTAAGTATTATACTTTCTTTTGAAGAAAAAGTTTATGTTTCTCAAATATATCCTTCTGCAGTTAGACCTGAATCTGAAAAGCACTTAGACACTTTCAAGATTGGTAAATAGATATTAAAAATTTGTATCTTCTGTTTCATTTTTAAAAATGTAACGTTAATTCATTCTTAGGCTGTGAAGAGGATTCCATTCTTTATGTTCTTTCTTGTTTTGTATAATTTTTTAGAATGTAAAGAAAAAACGTATTTTTCTTCTAAATGCAATCAGTCGATTTCTCAGTTTTGTGTCCTCTCATAATGGTGCCCAGGTTACATGCCCTGCCGACCCTTCCTAGTTACATGACTGGTTTCCATATTATCTTGTTTCAAATGGAAACTGTAAGTCAAAGAGTTTTATTCATTAGTGACTGGTTTTTAAGATGGAAAACTCATTTTAAAAAATTCCAGAACTGATGGATTTGTTGAATGAACTCTACCTAATATATTTTGTGTCATAATTGTATTCTCAGAGGGTTTTTTTAGCCTTATTCATCTGAATAACTGCAATTTGTATCAATAAACATTGATTCACTTTAATAGCTTTATTTATTTTTTCAACTTTACATTTCACATGATTTTTATTAAACAATAAATGGCATGTGTCTCTTTATAGTTGTGTATGTCAGGTGGCAAGGTTCTTTTATTTGTTATTGAGAAAAAAGGTGGGACTCTGTAAAGATTTTCTTATACCCTAATTCATTTTCTGAACATAAAAGATGCATGGTGCTATTTTTATTTTTTACCTATTTACATTGTTATGCGTATTTTCAGATACAGAAATTGACTGGAAAGCTTATATGCAAGAAGTAGAAGGTGTTGTAAATGGCACATGGGACTATCAATATTTAAAAGGAGACACAGGGCCGTTAGTGTAAGTAAAATTTCTTTGAAATTCTAGGTGAGATGCTTCTAAATTAATTTGTATTGTCATACATCAGTGATTCATTCATACATTGATTTTTATAAAAGTGAAAATTCTGAAATAATTTATTCATTATGCGAATTTAAACTATTGAATAGATTTTCTTTCTTTTTCAGTTACAAGTACTGTAAATCATAAGGTTAAATTTATAATTCATTAAAAATTTGATTTTTATCATTAAAAACTATATTTTTATGGATAAATAAAAATTAATTTATCTTTAGTATAGCCATTCTTACTGAATAAAGATATTTCGTTATGTGCAAGTTACCACCTATAATGCTAATTAGATTTTATACCCATGATTCTTTAAAATTTATTCATGACAACATTTCACTTCTGACTTCAATTTTAAAAAATTACTGGGTCCAGTATGTAATTTTTTCAATAAGATACAGATAATAACAGGTATTTTAGGCATTTAATATTTTATATAAATAATTTTTAACAAAAATATTTTTAAATACATTTATTTTTACAATTGTAATTTAAATTACTTTTGTAAAGTTAGTACATTCTCTATATAAGACTGGACAAAAATGTTTTCAACTAAAACTACATCATATATATCAGCTATGTGATTACTAAAATGATACCATTACAATAAAAGTCCAAATTTCCATATAATTTGAATATTGGCATCATTGCATTAATCCTAGTATTGATTGCTAAAATTTGATGGTGAAAGGATTTTTGTACACTTTTATTTGTATCCCAAAAATGAAATTACTACAATAAATGTAACAAACTTCGGAGTGTTTTTTTTTCGAGGGAAAGTATGTAAATGTTTATAATACATGTGTGTAATTAAAGTTATAATTTCAATAATCATTAATTTTAAAACTACTGGTTAGATCAGTGATTCCCAAAGTGGTCTATATCGACCCCTAGGGGTCTATGACAACCTGCAAGGGGTCTACGTCAGCAAAAAAAAAAATTTGGAGGTCCATGAAATGAAAATGGGGATCCACGATAGTAAATCTCAACACATACACTGATAGTAGTTTAGCGCTGTTACTAATCTCTTAACGAATAAAAGAAACCGACTGGACATCATCAGCCGAGGAGATTTAAGATTAACCCTTACAAAATTGACGCCAAATGTTGATAATTTATTGTTAAAGCATCAGGCTCATCCTTCTCATTAAAAATATTGACTTTTTGCTTATGTTAGTTTATTTTATGTTTATTTCATGTTACATAGATTTTACATAACAGATACGAAATTTTATTTTGAGTAGTATAAATTTAAATTCAATTATTAAATGTATTAATTAACATGTGTTTTTACTTTAAGTTTTTAACAGTAAACTTCACTACAGTTAGAAATTTACAGGAAATCAATATCAGGTAAGTAGGGAGTCTATTCAATACGGAAAAACATGGCAAGGGTCTACGACACAAAAAAGTTTGGGAAACTCTGGGTTAGATGATTTAATATTTTTTTCAGAACAATAAAAGCTCAAAAGTTGTAAAAAAAAGTTCAAAATATGCCGCAGATGGTTTTGTCAGGGTAAGACCAAAAATGGATTCATTAAATACAGTAATGTTATTAGCCTAAAGGAAATAATACAGTTCAGGGGTTTAATGAAATTTATTTGTGATAAAATAAGAATGTGCATTTGTAACAACAACAGTTATAATGGGGGGGAAAAAAACTCCCTGGGACAAACACCTAACTGGTGGTTAGTTTAGGTATAAATTATTTGATATGTCCTCTTCCTTGTTCCACTACTAATTGGAAGCACAAAACAGCATGCTGCACAATAGATTGGAGCATATCTGTACTGATACAATGGATGTGGTGTGTGATGCTTCAAATCTGCTTGATTCTCAATCCACCCATTGTATACAACATTCTTCAGTTACCCCCAAATCCAGAAATAGCAAGTTGTAAGTTGAAGGAACATGGCATCCACATTGTTGGAAAATGGCATCTTATGATCCTATCAACTCTGAAATGAGCACTGAGTAGCAATGTATGGATGAGCACTATGTTGTGTGACCTCCATACTGACGCTGCTGAAGTGTTGGAAGGACATAGTTGCTTAAAAGTGCTTCATACCGCTTGCCAGTAATAGTGCAGGTAACAGGACTGACAGCTGTAATCTTGATGAACTTGGACCAAATATAAATGCTTTTTTTATTCCATCCCACATAGTGACTTTTAAGAATAAAGAGGTAACAGCTGTAGCTGGACTGCCTTCTCAGTCAACCAAATCCTGTAATTTTACATATTTACAGAAATGTGGTAAAGGAAGTGGTCTCTGGACCACAAAATATTCTAAAAAACTTATCTACTTCCGTTCAGGCAAGAAATGGTAATGCAAAAGATACACATGTTTCTAGGTCAGCAAATAGCTACTACTGCACATGAATTTTCTTGTACTGATAAAACAGCAAAATGTTGAAATTTATGCCCTTGCTGATCGCCATATCTGGCATTTGGCTAACTCCCTATGAACTGCTGATTCCAGTATCACTATTAGTCTATACTTATAATGCCATAGTTATATCTTCCACAGCCAAAACTGGTTTTCTTCCACTACACTGTTTCACATCAAATGTACCATTCTCTTTAAATTTTGAAATTATTTTTCGCTGACAGTTTGGGATTATTGGACCCAATTTATAAATTTTAATGTCGGAAACTTCTTGATAGCTATAAGTGCAAGTTCATCATTCTTTTTTTAAAAAAGCTTCAAGAGCTGGTGCTCTGCATTTTTATGGCCGTTATACCTGTCGTGTACATTTTGTATATAAGTAATTAACATATCTCCAGACAATGGGAACTCTAACAATTCTATGTATTGGCACATTTTGAAACTTTTTTTTTTTCCAAACAAATTCCATTGCCTCATGATTGTTTAGATAAAATATCAAGTTATTCTGATCAGTAATTTTAAAATTACCAATTTTTGAAAGTGTAACTTCAATTATAATGAGCCTGTATATGGTATTTAAGAGTTAGACAGACATAGTATATGCACAATATAATAAAATTG
>JAPMOQ010011100.1:9626-21903 GCA_026543055.1 Argiope trifasciata | reverse complement strand
GTGTGTGTGTGTGTGTGTGTGTGTGTGTGTGTGTGTGTGTGTGTGTGTGTGTGTGTGTGTGTGTGTGTGTGAAAGTATGGATAGATGGATGGATTTTTGTTACAACATCACGAAAGAATGGCTGAACAAAATTGGATGAAATTTAGCCCAAAGATAGATTATAGTCAGGAATAGAATATAGGCTACTTTTTGTTCCGGTTAATAGAGTGGTTCGTTTTTTATTAATTAAAACTGACTTTCACGCCAAAAAGCTGAGGCCAAATTCCGCCAAAGATAAGTAAGGCTCCAGATTTTTTCCCAACAGAGCTGAAATTAGGCTTAGAAGAATTTCGATCGGTTATTCCAAACGATTCCATTAATTTTCTTTGTGTTTGATGCATTTAAAATCAAATGTTGTTAATTAATCGATCTTTCGTATTCATTCTGAAGTACTTTTAAATTAAAAGAAAACAAAATAAAGGAAATAAAAAAATTTCAATCTACATTGCATTACCGCAACTGGCGTAGGAAAGTCAGACATGTGTGTTACGCCAATTGGCGTCGAAAGTTCGCTAGTGATTGTCGTGACATAAACTGTGTTTGCGCGTGATGACAACTGTGTTTCCATATAAATTAAAAATTAAAAAAATTATGTGTATAATACTGTTGTAGGTATCTCAATCTAGATTAATAAATAAAATGGATTTGACCTGATTTTAAAGAAATGCGGACTGTTTTGTTTTATTTTGGCTATACAATGCAAATAAATTGTTTTTACGTTAGTTGTAGCCTTTTGTTATTAAATTGTATTTATGCTATATATTTTTTGTATATGTTTATATTTTTAAATGTATCATTTTCAGCTTAGGTTTAATTTTTTTTATTTGGACTTAACGATCACACAAGATGAATTTGAAAAGGTATCCCACATCGTAGAAGCATTTTTATTACCGTTTTCTTTTGGCGGCTGCAGGTTGTCGTACTCTTCTGGAGTCGGGGGTAGAATGTTGTTAAAATCTAAGCTCTGTAACCTGTGAAAAAAGTATCGAGTAATTAGTTTTTCAAAACCAAAAAAAAAAGAATTAAAGAAAAAATTAGAATATTCAACAGCATGCTGAGAATAAAAATTGAATCACAATCCGTTAGGAAATGTAAGTGAAATTAACCCTGCTAATATAAACTATTTGTTAATAATAGCGTGTTGTTCCGACCACAAATATATAGCCGCTTGAAGAGTCTCTGTGACAGAGTTTCAATAAGCCTTGGAACAGGCTTGTTTTTCAGGCTGTTTATTTTATGAAAGTTTTCTTTTCAAAAGAAGGCATATCATTATGTATTACTAATACCCAGAGAACCAATTATATGTTTGTTGAAACATTCATTAGGAGAGTGGTATTAGTAAGTTCTACCACGGGTCAATTATTTAAACCTTTTAATAAGAAGTTTTATTTTAGAATATTATTAGGAAAAATTGGCCCTTGATAAAATCTGAATACTCAAAAGAAACATAATGTATTAGAATGCAGCACCAACGTTTAGATTATTATAGTGAGCGACTATTTCCTCCAGTCATATTAAATGCAGATTTGGATTGGATATGTTATAAGATATATTAGGGGAAAATATTTTATAATTACAACCCGGTTGACAATTTGCTGACTTATTTTTGCCCTCTTTATTGCTCGTTCAAAACTTTCCCTTAAATTACTTTCTGTTATGTGTGCTGTTTCACTTTTCTTAATAAAAAGGACTATTCTATTTATGCAAATTTTTCATGTAAAGTTGTCTGAAATGTTTGATTTTTATCTGTAGATGGGTTAAATAAACATATAGAAAGCAGAAAGACAGATATCCTTATTTTAGCTGTTTCAGTGTTGGCAGCTAGAATAGAAATAAATTAAGATGAACTTTTCTAAATTTTGAGTTTCCTCTTTAAAAATATTTTAGTGGTAATCATTGTTACTAATATTTATCATCATTAAATCATATTTTTATATAAAGTTAAAATTAAATAGATTTGTCTTATGAATAGTATGAGGAGACCTTAATAAATAAAATTTTTATTTTAATCCCTCAGTATAAAGAATATGAATTTATTAAGTCCTACAATCCAGCTAATTGATAGTTGGCATTATCTTGATAATCAAAAATTGAAATGGAACCTTTATTTAAAATGCAATAAATGAGGTTTCTATACAGGATGATATTTGTCAGTAAATTTAGTAAAATAAAAGGATACATAAGATTGAATTTAAAACACATATTTATAGAAATGGCTTCGTATGAAATAGAATATCAGCCTAGTTACATAAGAAAACTTTTGAAGTAATACGATGAAGTTGATAAGAATAATTGAAAGCTAAATGCAGTAGTAGTACCACATTTTCGGATAGTTTTGGAATGTTCAAAATAACTGCAGATTGAAACAACTCAGTTTCTGAATGAACATATTCTATCTTACGGCGATATTGCACATCTATTTCTTCTCCATCTAATTCACCAAAGATATGTTGTAATAGTCCTCTGTTTTATATTCAACCCAATGCTTTGTCAGAAACGTTACTTCTTTCTGCATGCTTGATCTACCCCTCAAACCTCCTGAAATTCTTTCTGGACATTTTTTCTGATACAAATATTTCCCCTAAATAACTAAATAATCCTTAAATTATTTTTTGTCAAACTTTTTGATTTCAATACAAAAAAGGGGCCAATATGGGATGAATTAAAAACAGTGAAAAAGTTAAAACTTTTGAGGAAAGCTGTAGTTTTATTTTTGAAACTGAAACTTCTACCTAAATCCAAGATAATGACGAAAGATCTTGCGATTTAATGAAATCATTACCATCCTTAGCATAGAATTGCTTTAAAACAAAAGAAAATAGCCCAACTAAAAATTCACTAGAGTTAATTAGATGTTTTATGATAAGATTATTCTTTTGGAAATAATGATATATTTTAAATTACTGCCCATTTTATTGTTTGGGGGAAATAATAATGCTTAGCTACGAATTAAAATGCATTTAATTAGATTACGTTTAAAACTAATAAATGCTAATGTAGTGAATGTGCTATTATTGTGATTACAACATGAAATCAAAAAAATGTTAAAACTAGTCTTTTACTGTAAAATTATACATCCTTTAATCATTCTAAATCTATTTAATAGGCAGTTATAAAATAAGTAATAACGCTGTATTGGAATCCATGCGTTTTCAACTAATTTAATCCTTTTAATTATCTTTTTTTATTTAAGGACACCCAAAAATAATAAACTTTTTAAGATTAAGATCTGGAAACTGGGACAAGGGATCTACATTTGTTTAACTGGGAAACATTAACGACATTTGTTTAACAAAGGAACTATTATAAACATATCGTTTTTGAAGTATATTTTACTTTAATTAAAAGATATTACATTCCCACAATGGTTTTGTTTAATTGGGAGAAATGGAAACTGCACTGTTGGATAAACTTTATTTGATGGTTATTAAAACAAAGTTGTGTAAGTATTTTTAAGTAACATTGATTAAACTAATTGTTTTCAGTGAATTAATACTGGAGTTCTAATTCCATCTTCTTAATTACTCTTTTGAAATTTGTCGATTTCTATTAGAGTGTTCGATAATTACTGTAATTACTATGTTTTAAACAATAGCGGAAAACACAAAAAAATAACAGTAATCCAATGATAAGAAGTAATTGCCATTTTGATTTAATCTCCTCTAATCTAGTATATATGTAAAACTGGCTATTACAACCCTCCCGTGTGTCTTTTCGTATTTGTATTTCAATACGGATGTAAGAAAAAAATTCATTTTTTATAGCATACATATTTTTAATTCTCATTTTCAATCTTTTAATAATTTTGGAATTCTGACTACTTATTAATGAAAGCTATTACTGCTCTAAAGCTTCCATCTAAAGGATATTTTTAGTCTCGTCTTTTGGAGCAAATATGGGAAAGTTTTTGACGTTTCTAGTCTGGAAGATGCAATGCATAATAGAAGGAGTTGAATAGAGGTTCCAGAATGGTTATCTCGAAACATTTTTCTTCTGCTTTATTGAATGTCATTGCGAAAACAAAATGAAAAAGAATTTTAAAGTGCTGAAAGTTGAATTGCATATCCCCTGGGATAAAAAGAATGTAAATGATTTCTTCGTTACTATTATCTGCAATGATTATTTCTTCAATTACGTTGGGTATACATTTATTTAATTGTAGACATATTTCATTAAAAAATTTTTGAGTAGCGTAATGGGTAAATTAATTTTGATACTGTCAATTCAAGCGCATTCAGAGAATTAAAAATTTATTTAATATAAATTCTGTTAAAAGGTTGCTTTTCATTTATAAAGAATCGATAGATTTATAAAGTCAAAGAGTCTCACATTGTAACTAATTGCCTTCCTAATTATCTGTATATTATAATTTGTTCTTATAGAACTGTCCTTGTTCAAAATAATTGGGTATTTCTGATGATCATGACTTTTTTATTACAATTATTTACACGACATTTCAGTATTCAATTAGTAGAAAATATTCCTTGTTGTTGTTGTCGTGTCCATGGAAATGTAAAAAGTGAGGAAAGAAAGTCTCAGATATTGAGCACCCTGCCGCCAGCTTTGGTGCTTCAGAAATGTGAAAGATCTCCATCTCCCGAAGTGGATCCATTAGTGGTAACCAGCCAAACTTTGTGATATCTGCAATAATAGATGGGCACTCGAAAATGCGTCTCGGAGAGTTTCATGGCAGTTCTTGCAGTAAATATGCTTTCTTATACCGTCATGAAGGATATTTATTCCATGATAGTGATTTGTTCTTAATTTATCTAGTGTAACTGTTACATTTCTAGAGGAATAAAAATCATTGATTAAAGGCTTCCTAGATTGCTGTTTTATAAGTCTACATCTGACCGCAGCATTCGCATTAGCTGGCGTGATGGTAGAACTGGGTTGGATAACTTGCAAAGACTTGCTTTCCACGTCGAATTAAAAGATATTAAATTCTATGAAATCTTACTCTTAACTATAGCAGACACTGATACTGACAAGGAAAGTGGAACGGAAATACAACAATTTGTGTAATCTTACCACAACAAACATTCACCTATATTTAATTTAATTGTATTAATGGTATATTTGCTATCTCTAGTGAGGGCATTTTTTAAAATTTAGTTCCTTCACTAAAGGTCATTGACTATCGAAACATTAAGTTAGCAAATCCTTTTTTACATTCCAGATTAGCGAATTTATTATGAACTTCAGTTCCACATTCGGGAATGTTTTTGGTACAGTTAGGTGTCTAATCAGCTTTCAAACATTTTAAAATCCGGAATCTACCTTCAGTTTGCAAATCAGTATAACTTAATGAGTTACTGCTAAAGAAGTAGACAAGGGTAAAAATAAAAAGAACGACTTACGAATGCACTCCTAGAAGCATAAAGGACTGAATTAACCAGAATAAAGCGGATTGATTGAACACAAACCACATCTTCTCATCGGGGAAACAATTCCTTAAACTCCACACTCATCCACCTAATTAAAGACAATGTAAAATGTAATTCAGCAGGAAAATAATTTTAATATATTTATTCTAGTTTACATGTATGAATCGAAAAAAATATATAAATTTCAAATATGCCCATAATTTAGCTATTCTACATGGTTACACAAAATAGTTATATGGACTGAAAAGGACAACAACTTATTTGTAAATAACAACAGAAATTGAAAAGAAGTTTAATGCCTGTTTGTTGGGTAATAATTGAGTTATGTGAGTAATAAATTTATTAATTATCTCTGGTCCACGAGCAAGGAGTAGTTCATTTTCCGCTAGATCCTATGGCAGTGATGGGGAAACTACGGCCCGCGGGCCAAGTCCGGCCCGTGGAAAGGTTTAATCTGGCCCGTTTAAGAGTGCCGTCGTGAGAATGTTTGAAAGCCTTCTTACTAACACATTTGAACACATTCTAATTACTCATGAAATGAAGATAATGACAATGTTCGGCTCATCTTATATATGCGAACAAATCTTTTCTACAATGAAGCTTAGGAAAACTTCTTTAAGAAACAGAATTACAGATGAGCACCTTTCATCAGTTTTAAGAATTTCTGCTTCGCAAATGGAACCGGACTGTGATGAAATTTTGGTAAAACAGTCTCAATTTCATTTTTCTCATGCACCATCAACCAGTAATGACACCAGAAAATAAAGTGATAATACTTCACATCAAGAACTACACTAAATTCATTTTATATTTTGTGCTTATAATTTTCCTACCTTTTCCTTTTTTACTATTAAAATAATAAGTGTGTGTAATAATATATGTATATGTTTATAGAACACAAATTTTTTAACGACTAAGCCTTATTCTTTGGCCCGCTACGATCGTCTAGTTATTACAAATGGCCCGTCTTAAAAAAAGTTTCCCCACCACTGTCCTATGGTATCAGTAAAAACACATGGCAACATAGTTACGACATCTTCATGATATTGTCTTGTATTCAGAAATTGGACAACGTCGTGTAAATATCACACAACGACTTGTGCTAATAAGATATGAAACATATTTTTAATTATTGTTTGTGTATTCGATGGGGGCATGCATATTTTTGTAAGTTAACCTAAATCTTCTAAGAATATTTCAGGTATCTTTTTATTATAAAATAGTTCTTATATAGAGACCTAATGGGGAGGAAGGGCAGGCAGAATAACAAAAAGTCACATAGACCGGAGTTCTATAAATTCATTTCTTTACCCACCAACAACAGAAGACAAAGTTTTTATACAATTATCTCAGTTCTTAATGAATATTAAGTCGTCCATTCATCTCAAACCACATCGAATGCGAATGTATCGAATTGAAAGAGAATGCTATGTACTGTAGCTTGTATATGTTTAGCTAACTCCTTACTCCGAAATTTATTTTTGCTGTTGCTCCAAAGTCGCTGTTTAGCACGCAATTTCTCTTCCATAGTCACTATATTTTTTTTCTTTTATCAATCAATTTGAAATTATCACTTAGATACACTTTAAAAAAACTACCCAACAACGATTTATGAATCCTATACATCCTGCACTGTTATAATCAAGAACAGTGGCAACAAATGGTGTCCGTTAAGGTTCGTTCAGACGAGGCTTATTATTGTCCGCAATAGAAGATCCCACCTACTTTCAGAAAATCACATGACCACAACGGGACAAGGGCAAATGATTGTCCCGTCGGGACAAACGTTGTCCGCGTTGTCTCAAATGTTCCCACGAGGACAATGCCGGGACAACAGCAGAGAGACAATGTTTGCGGACTATAATAAACCTCGTCTGAACCCTACTTTACACACTGACGAAACAATGGACAATGAGTAGAAGGCTGCTCTTTTCCTTTCACAACGTATTTTGTACACGACACGTAGAAGGATAGCAATAAACTCCCTTTCTATTAACAATGTTGCCAATGCAACAACTTGCATTCCTCATTTCAATTATGATGAAAGAAAACTAAACCAGACATTACAGAAGCCGGGCATTCGTAAGTGTGCTGTGTTTTTTCTTTGGAATATTCTACGAGCTCTGTTTCTTTTCTTTTTTTAGGAGGGGGGGCAATTACCAGCATAATTAATTATTATTATTTAATTTCCAAATACTTAACTGTAATGCTGATCACTTGCCGATGAATCGAGATCATGCACTTTACCAGTTAATCGTAAATTCAATAAAATAAAATTTACTAGATTCCTTTTATAAAAAAATTTCGGAAATATCAAGAGCAAAAATTATGATGTAAAAATTTTGAAACCTTTTCTCATTTTAAATTCGAGGGAGAATTTTACTAACTTTGCCAACTTTGCAACCATAGAAATAGCTCATAGAAATTTTTAGCTTAACATTATTTGTAAAAAGAAATATCATGAATTTAAAAGGTGAACGCTTTTTTAACCATGTCACTGTTTTATTTTCTTTACTACCTAATAAGATGACACCTTCTATTTTGAGAACATTTTCTTATTTTGATTTAAATGGAAATACATTGAATAACTGACTTATCTACGTATTCGATGCAATTTTAATTCTGAATTATGATCATAATAAATGCTTTAATTTTTGCTTACAACTATCAAAATTCGATAAATCGATGCTAGTATTAAACTCGGACAAAAAGTTAAGAGGTTAATCGAAAGGGTATCCTGATTTACACTGATGGAAAAAAAATCCCAACACTAGGAAGGAGCTGTGCTAGATAAACGAAATTTAGTAGGCGTGTTTATACAACTGAAAGATGACGTCGATTCAAATTTCGAGCTACGGGCGTAAGTGTGGCGCTAGTAGCGACACTATGAACATGCAAATGAGGTTTGCCTTAAATAAGCACTGTAAGGTTCGTGATCGTTATTTGCAGTTGAGATTTGACGTAATGGGTTAATGTTAGTCAAGGATGCCTCTGAGAAGACGAAGAAGTCATTATCAACAGCTCACTGAGTTTGGACGAGGTCGTGTTGTAGGGCTACAAGAAGGTGGGTTTTCTTCCCGCGATATTGCTGAAAGACTTGTCAGGAATGTATCCACTGTGCATGAGTATTGCCGGCAGTGGTCAAGGGAAGGTACTGCCTCAAGAAGACCAGGTTCCGGGCGGCCACGTGGTACTACTGAGAGAGAAGACCGTCGTATTCGGCGTATGGCAGTGGCTAATAGTACTGCGTCTGCAGCTGAAATTCGAGCCGCGGCACCACAGTGGCACAACAAACTGTTACAAATCGGTTACTTCAAAGACAGCTAGAAGCCAGATGCCCTGTACAGTTCATTCCACTGACTCCAAACCACTGCCGTTTGCGACGTGAGTGGTGTCAAGCTAGGGCTCATTGGAGGACGGAGTGGAGATCTGTTGTGTTTTCTGATGAAAGCCGGTTCTGCCTTGGTCGCAGTGATAGCCGTTTGTTGATTAGAAGGAGGCCAGGT
The DNA here is from genome assembly GCA_026543055.1 of Argiope trifasciata. Taxonomy (NCBI): domain Eukaryota; kingdom Metazoa; phylum Arthropoda; class Arachnida; order Araneae; family Araneidae; genus Argiope; species Argiope trifasciata. Next base: position 12,971 of record JAPMOQ010011100.1, on the reverse strand, counting down.
GAACGCCTGCTAGTGACCTGTCTGCGGCCTAGATACACAGGGCCTACACCTGGAGTTTTGGTTTGGAGAGCAATTTCGTATGACAGCAGGAACACTCTCGTGGTTATCCCACGCACCCTGACTGCAAATTTGTATGTCAGTCTAGTGTTACAACCTGTTGTGCTGCCATTCATGAACAGCGTTCAAGGGGGTGTTTTCCAACAGGATAACGCTAGCCCTCATACCGCTGTTGTAACCCAACATGCTCTACAGAGTTTCGACATGTTGCCTTGACCTGCTAGATCACCAGATCTTTCTCCAGTCAAGCAAGTATGGGACATCATTGGACGACAACTCTAGCGTCATCCACAACCAGCATTAACCGTCCCTGCATTGACCGCCTAAGTGCAACAGGCATGGAACTCCATCCCACAAACTGATATCTGACACCTGTACGACACAATGCATGCACGTTTGCATGCTTACATTCAAAATTCTGGCGGTTACACCGGTTACTAATGTACCAACATTTCACATTTGAAACAGCTCTACCTGTGATCTTGAAACTTTAATCAATTAAATATGTTACCTAGACAAATGTATTCCTACAATTTCATTACTGTACAATAATTTTTTCTTGGTGTTGGGATTTTTTTTCCATCAGTGTATTTCAGTACCTTTTTTATATTTGTTTTCTTAGATTTATCAGACCAGTTCAATCAAATATAATAAGTTTATGATAGAAATATTTTATTACTTAGTGCATAAAAAAACACAAGATTCATTTTCTGCATCCGATTTTTATAACTTACTAACTTTATATCCTTCTTATTTTGATAATAAAATACGAGGAGTGATCCAAAAAAGTGTACAAGCAGAAATATTTGGAAAGGAGAAACTATGGATGAGAATATTGTTTCTCTGAATGGAGACACATAACGGTAGTTGTCTTAGACCGGTCGTTCGAATAGATAGTGTTAGTACCGAGAACTGAAACAGCGACAGTAATGGCAGGAAGTCTAGAGAAGTTGTTCCTTATAAAGATGCGAGTTGTGATGCTATTTCTAAGGGCGAATAATGTGTTCCCATCTGACATTCACAGACAAATCGTTTAAGTAATAAGTAGATAGCTGGTGGCGAAATTGTGTTGTTCACTTAGAATGGACAGAGAGATTGCTGGAAACATTTAGTAGTGTCTGGAATCACTCCATCACTCCCCGTAACTATTTCTTATTACCGCCATTGAAGAAACACTTATCTGAAACAAGGATCATATCAAATGTTTCCAACTATTCTCCATAATTATCCGCAATCAATACTTACTTTTTTGTAGAAAGCTAGTAAATATAAATCAGAATATTTTCCTTTTATAGCCTTTATTATTACGTTTTAATATATTTTTTCATTTTTTTTATTTTGAAATATCTGCTACAGTATTTATAAAATTTATTATGTTATCTTCATTCTTTTGCAAATTCTACAAATATATTATGCGGATATTACGAAACTGTGTGTTTTCAAACATGCATTAGAAATATTTGTTAAAAAAATTGGATAATAATTTGATTTTTTAACTCCTTTACAAAACTATTACTTCATTTTGTAAGATGAAAGCTTAAATATGTTTCAAAATTAAATCTAAATCAAGACAATTAGCCTAAGAATGGTTTATCTATCACTGTTTAAGTCTTATTTACAATTTTTCTAGTCGTTATTAAAATTATCCCATTTCACTGATAAATTAAAAACCCTTTAAATTGATTTCATTCCATTTATTTTTCTATTTAAAAAACTTTTTGGCTAAATCGGCATCCATTGACGATCCCCCTGCCCCGATTATATTTTATAAATATAAAAATTTCTTTTTTTAACTTGTCAAGAACAAGTCATTTTTTTCTGCGAAAGTGAAGGGTTTTTATTCAATAATATTCCGAGTATTTCCCTGATAATACAAATGAATCAAGCTTAAAATATTTATATTTGTCACCATAAATTGACATACATACATATATAATGATTAATAATAATAATATAACTGATTAATAATAATACAACAAATGTAATTAATGTAACGAATTAATAATAATATTGCAAATATAACTAATATAACGAATCTATAATAATACAGCAAACATAATTAATAGAACGAACTAATAATAATATAACGATTATAATTAATATGATAATTTTATGCCCAAATATTTATATTAAAGCAAGGGTAAAAATAGTATTAAATAGTAGCAAAATATCTTTAAAATTAAGATCTTTAATGTATTTAATGAAATTGAATGCTAAGGAAATTTGGAAAAATAAACTTAAAAATAGAACCAATTAAATTAACAGAAACTTTCATACAAAAATGCATCAACATTGGGCTTGTAAAATCTGAATATAAATCTGAACTGAATTAAATATATCCCCTTTTTAATAACGAGCTGAAGGCATCGACTGAAATAAAAGTAGCTCACTAGGTAAAGAAAGATTTTAGTACCCATCAATTAAAAAAATATATTTATTTGATTGTGGTAAAATATGCCTTATTCTAAAAAATTCATGTATTCTTATTCACATATTCTAAAAAGTATATGACTATTCAATGAAGAATGATCATAAATCAATAAAGAAAATATATGCTGATAACTATGCTTAAAATTTTTAAGGTTTTTCACAAAATATTTCTTATTACACATAATGTATTGATCCTTCTTTTTTCAAGCCTTCAAAAACATATTTGGAGCCAATTATTCTCAGACAATTCAAAATGACTTCCGTAGCTATTATGGTTTCCGCTAATGATAAAACACGCTGACCCTTGAGATATTTCTTCAAATGAAAAGAAAAGAAAAGTATCATATTGTACGAAATCAGATATAAAAAAAGGATGACTTAAATTTTGAAATAATGAGCAGTTTTGAAATCAATCAGTTGTCAACATGTATCATGTGCACGTGGTGGTATTATAAATATTTCCGATGTTTTTTAAAAACATCAGATTTCTGTTTTAAATGCAGTTTCTTTCCAAAAAATTAATTGAAATCTTTCATCTACATTTTACTGACAATTCTGAAAATCTTCATCTTCAAAAATGCCCAAGTTGTTCATGTTCGTAAATAGTAAAATCAGCATTTTCAATGGATAAAGGCAAATTAGGGATAAAAATATATCATCCTAAATTGGCACGTATACAGAAATCCCCATAAAAATCACATGGTATATAACGACCAGGGTAAAATATTTCATCCCTTTTCTCTCGTTATGCTCTATCTATCTTACTCTCTCTCTCTATTTCTATATATATATATACATTTATATTTATATACATATTTATATATAAATATAAATGTATATATATATATAGAATATTCG
>JAPMOQ010011093.1:14421-38997 GCA_026543055.1 Argiope trifasciata | reverse complement strand
TGATTGCCTTTTAAATTTTAAATTTAAATTTTGGTCTTGTTCGAGTCTGAGATAGTTTTAAGTTAAGTTTCCATAATTAGTTTCGTTTTCTCTTATATTGCTAATTTATGTGATTCATCAGTATTTTAGCAGTAGCTGCATTCGCGCTCACTAAATACTATAATTGCCTTTTAAATTTTAAAATTAAATTTCGGTCTTGTTCGAGTCCGAGATAGTTTTAAATTATGTTTCCATAATTAGTTTCGTTTTCTCTTATATTGCTAATTTATATATATATATATATATATATATATATATATATATATATAGAAATGCTAATTTTTAAGTATAATGTGCCTTTCCTAAAGAAAGTGTAGAATATACTATATGCGTTCTATCGTTTATATTGTTGGAATAGTTATTTTATAGAATAATTGTCTATTCTTTTTCGAAGTGTACAGTAAGGATTATTTAGTTTCACATGAAATGATATTAAGTTATGCAGTTCCAGTAATCCATTTTCTGCATTTGAAATACATACTATTTAAAATATTAGATTTACATGATCATTGAATTTTCCCTAAAATGTCAGGGGAAGGGAAAGATAAAAGGAAAAATGCAATTTGTATTTATAAACGTTAATGAAAGGTTAAAGGTTTTAATTTTAATAATTTCACAAACAAGTAATGCAAGAAAGCAGTTTCAAACTAATCACTGCAAGGTACTCAATAAAAGAATTGTGTTTGAATTTTAAAACATAACTGCCAACAATTACTACTAATTAATGTATAAATTAAATAGCTCTTCCATAATATGAGAAGTTCATTTCAGATTTTAGTTAGATTCGTAGGCTTGTAATCAATATCACTAAATATTTTATGTAATAATTGAGCTACAAGCGTTAAATATATCAGAAACAAATTCTTTAATGCTTCTAATATAATTTTCTGAAATACGCTGGCTTGAATTCCAAACGAAGTAGGAGGAATATATGAAGACCGTAACAGCTGAAGTTAGTTTTCCTTTTCTTCCAAAACGTACATTCTTCTCCTTGCGTTCTTTACAGAAGACAATAGAGTAATTTTCAAATTCATGTGAATCTTAAAAGCTTAAATTCAGTTTTAAGATTTAAACTGAATTTAAGCTTTAAGCTCATAAGAATAGCATTCACTCTGTAATTATTCACATGAATTTCTTTCTTGAAACTCTCATCTGTTCTAGCTTGTAAAATTCCTAAGAATACATTTCATACGATATCGGATACATAGAATTAGGAATTTAATTATAAAATAAAAGCATCCAAACAATTAAACTTATTTACGGTGCACAGATTTAGTGAATGATAAGCTATTTGTCTTTCATATAAAAACAAAAATAAAAAATTCTTAAACATTTTTTTTAAATGGCAACATACAGCAAGAAGCTGTTTTGAATTTTTCATTGTTGTTAATAAAGTCATAAAAAGTTTTTTAAATAATTATTTTGTTAAAAGAAAATTAATGTATTCAATTTTAAAAAGAAATTGTTTTGCAAATCTTGTGTCAGAATTAGCTATTTCATCAGAAATATTGTTATCTTGGAACTATATGCATTTTAAATAAAGAAAAATCCTTAATTTAAGAAACCTTTTGACATAGTTAGACACCGGTTAAATTTCATTGAACCGGTGTCCTACCTTAGGGGTTACGTGCCTTTCTAGTGTTCTGCGCTCCCCCGGTTCGGGCATGGTTGTTATATTGTGTTCGATCTGTCAGTAGTGTGAATATGTCCCCTCGGTAAAAAGGGGCTGTGCAAGCGAATGTGAAGTATGAAGTAGTCGTACTCTTGGCCCTAGTTAGAGCTACTGAAAAAGAAGGGACGCTAATTTAGGCTTAAATTCGCTGACAGTTGTCAGTGGGCTTGTCAAAGTGCCACTGAAAACAACAACAAAAACATTGCATTGAATGGTACGGAATTACTCGCTATCATTTGTAATCTTCCTTAATAACATCACAATCTCGAAGATCAACAGTATTCATTTTGTGGAACGCAAAATTATTTGGAAACTCTGATGTAACACATTTTGTATCATTTTTTTTCTAGAAAATGTATGATAATCAATAAGAAAAATTATCCATTTTTCTAATAATTGATCTTAATTCTTTTTTACTCGTACTATAGTAGTTTAACTACAAAATAAAATTCTGAAATTTCCGAGAATAAAATCATTTCATATAAAACTTCATCAGAACGAACCATACCCCTATTTCCTTAAAAGGGAATCAATATTTCTGAACTGTACAGAAATGAGATACAATTTATAAATGTTTTATCACTGATTTCAAGGCAGATTTCATTATGGATATCAATTTTGAACATAATAGTTCTATTCTTTTTGCAAAATCTCTCGGTTTAAAAATTGCAGTTCAACTTACTTTATTAATGTCTGATTATTCTAATTGAATGAAGATATTTTCCAGAAAAATTCTTATGAAATTTGTCGCAGGTGAAAGGGTTAAGGGTCTCAATTTTTTTTACTTTTAATTATTCGTGATTCATTAGCCAAAATATAAGCACAAAAATTCTTTAGCTTTGAACGAACAAAATTTGCTAATCCTTCAGATGCCCTTTAAGCTCTTTAAAAATTTATGACTGATCTTGAATTTTTTTTATTTCTGTAAATAATGATTTATTTTATAAAATAAAAAAAATAAATTTGTATGATACATTTAATTAGTCTATTTATCATCAATTTTAGTTTCAAGAATTTTTTTTCATCTTAAAATATCCAGCTGATTTTCTTTTTCCTTAATAATAAATGCCATAGATTCATCAAATCATTTAATGTATTCAATTGTCATTTTTTTATGTTTAATTTGAAAAGCATTCATAAATTGGATCTTATGAATATAGATTCAGAAATGCAAATAAATTTCTGGCAATTATATTTATACAAGTTCGGAACCATTGTGAATCTGTATTAATGAATTTTGCAATGTAATTCTTATTGCAATAAAAACTGTGGTATCAAAAGTCTTGGGATAGCAATATGCTACCGCAGTATTAGCACGGGTCGTGCATTGGTAGGTCTTTCATTTGTAATCAAGTGATTCCTGTCAAAAGGTTTCTGACGCGATTATAATTGTAAAACGGGAACTAACAGACTTTGAACTCTGAATGTTGATTGGTTTTATACGCAGGAGACTTTCCAATCTTGAAATCCTTACGGAATTCAACACACCGAGATCGGCAGTATCAAGAATGGACCCAGGATATCTACTTTCAGGCATAACCCCACACCATGTCGATGACTGACCTCATACACTTAATGGCCGAGACCAGCTGAGCGTGTGTAGAATTGTTGGTGTTAAAAGGTAATAAACGCTGCATGGAATAACTGGAGGAATCAATGTGGGACATACAATGGATGTATCCGCTAGGGCATTATGACGAAATTCAGCATTGATGTGCATTTTGAGTAATAAATTTTCTACAGCACATTATCTATTGGTTCAAAATTTTAATAATTTTTTGAAGTCCCTTTTTCTTCATGGTTCATAAAGCATATAAACCAAGTTTCGACCAGAGTCATATGTCATCTACATAGACTTAATAGGGGTTACTTTGATTATGGCCATTTTTTACATGTAACGTAAAGGGATTTTTAATTCTTTTCTTACTAATTCCATTATTTTATTGCTTATTTACTCCAAATTTTATCTTTAGGATACGAAATATCGAAGAGCGAGTGTTTTAATTACTGTTTTCACAGTCTTCATGGGAAGGGAACGAAATTGAAATTTATAAATCATGGAAACCTGAGGGTAAAGTGAAAATCTTATCAAAACCCTTTTGTATGTCAAACAGCTAAAATAGTTAATGTTTAGAGAAGACTTCATTGACTTAACAGAAATTAATGCATAGAATATTATACGAGTTGTGTCGACAATTTATAAGCCTTAAAATGAAATGTATCGTACATAATTTGTAATATAACTATCTAAAAGAGGAAAAATCCTGATTAATAGTCAGTTGTGATACAAAACTAAGAACATAGAGCACCATTTAAAGGACATGCTTATGAGATCAGTTTCCTTTGAGATCAAAATTAAAAGAACATCTTAAAGTAACATTGGAACACGAGTTTCACAAAAACTTTTAGATTGAATGTGAATTACTGAATTATTAATAGTTAAATACATTTTTGGTTCAACTTCTTAATAAATGAACAACTAATGAATGCATTACTATTTGCAGCCCCTGTCCTTTTAATATCCCATAATATTCCAAAAAGTTATTAAAAGTAATATTTATAAAAAATACAACAAAATATTAATTCAAACACCAAATAAAAAGTGATTTAAATCATTAAATAATAAAAATAATCGATAAAACTTAAGTTTATAATGCATCGAAATACAATAAAATGGAAACTAGAGAAAAATTAATCTGGTCTGAAAACATTATCAAGAGTCACAATCTGGTATTCTTTCTGTGAGGGGCCTTATTTTCGTTCCCGAATTGACTCTTAGTGAGACCCGGTAATCACATAAAATTGAAATTTGGGGAAGACAAGAAATTATCATAAACAATTCAAAAATAGTAAATTTAATCATCAAAAAATCACATACACAAAACTAGAAATTTAGTAAAATTATTTTTAAAAAGATGTGTAAGTAAAATCCAATTAATTTAATCTAAATATATTTTAGGTAAAACAACAATTTTTTTAAAAAAATCAAACAAACTCCAAACCATAAAACTAATAACGATACGAGTCAGTTTAAATTTCAAACCACACTATAAATTAAGTTTTCAAGTTGAACTTGGATATCCCCTAGAAAGGTATTGACAAAAACAAATAAAGAAAAAAAAAAGAAAAAGCATAACCTATCTCTGAACACAGGTGCAACCATCAATTTCGAATGTTCCCGCGTTTAAAGTTAAAAACGTCTACAAAATTCATCAAACGTTTCATTATCATAGTTAATTTAAACGATCCCAGCGCCATCTATTGAGTTAAAATAAAGTGCAAGGGGAAAAAACGTCTGGAAAATATCTTTTCAATTGTGAAATAATGTTAGCTACAGAGCGGAATAAACTCTTCTGATTTATCATTTTTCTTCAGTTTGTGTTATACACTACAATTTATTGATTATTCCTAGTTTGGATAATTTTAATACTATTTTAGATATAAATAAAATTGTATTTTAAATGTAGCAGTAAGTTAATCATAAATTTCGTTTTTACCTAAGAAAATACTGTCTCAATAGGTTATTTTCATAGAAATTATTTTTATGTTGGTTTTTGTATATTTTTAAGCTAATAACCTTGCAAATTTTATGGATAGAGGACTGATACTTTCTGTATACATTGATGAATATATAAATAATAAATATTGACACTTAAAAACTGAGAAAATCATAAAAAATGTCTTTAAAAAGCTGACGTTTATTTTCAATCACCACAGAATTAAAGGTCAATATCAAACAATTGCCTATCTTATTTAAATCAAATTAGTGACGGGAAATATATATCGGGGTGAAATATTTAAAAGAATAAATCCTTGTACTATTTTTGAAACCCTGTATGCGTCGACACTATGCAAAATTTCTCGTAAGTTCGCTGATGCATGCCAACTATTTTATTCATTTTTCACTCTATGAGCGTTTTTATATATACTTGTATGAAAACTTCTATTATATAGTCTAACTACTGCTGTGGAAACTCTCAAAATTCTTAGGCATGATTTTATTCTTTTAGATTTGCCTAGTATGCAGTTATGTACTTTTATATAAAACAATATTGTGTATCAGACATTTTCTTTTCCATATTTATCTTTTTCTTTTTTTTTTCTTTTTACAAAAAAATTCTTATGTCTGGCTTTCTACGGCTTCAGAGGAAATGCACAGGCCAGAATCTGAGTCACGTATTTCAAAGTACGTGCTGCAAATTTTCAAACAAAGAAGAAAACCAGAAAAAAGAGCCCTTATTTTTGGTATTTTGAATAAAATTTTAAAACCACTGCACTTTCGTATCTTCCTGGATAGTTTTTTCGCTACCAATTCCATAAGTATCTTCTTATGAAAGTTATAAGAAATCCTAGGTAAAAAGTTATTATATCGGATAAGCCATATTACTTATTTCATAGAAAATCATTATTATTTTCTATTCACTGTCATTCGAGTTATGATGTGTGCATGTTTTTTTATCTATTGTAAAAAAAAAGTTTTTATAACAGAATTGAAGACAACTTCCAACAACAAAAAGTGTTAACAACGTCATTTTTAATTCTTCATAGATTTTAGCATTTCTGTATTTTTGTTGAAGAATTTACTGACGTATCTTGAACTACGAAAGTTATGTATTGCATTTCAATAAATATATATCCTATGGTGAAACTATAAATTAATAAACAATTCTAGTAAAAGTGCCGATGGAAACTCTGTTGACAATTTGGCCTGTAGAAAACGTAAATGTTTTTATTTGTGTGAACTTTGGAAATAAGCAAATTATTCGAAATAAAAGTTTCATTTCCCTTTTTATAAACGAAATTCTTATCTAGGATATGTCTTTCATTTATATCTCATAATCTAATCACATAATTTCTTTTTGATTCTTCCTTTATTTTAAATGAAGTATTTAATAAAAGAAAATACTACAAAAAAGCACTAAAATTTCTTATAAGTATATTATATATATTGTCTCATAATATAAGCACTAATCATAAATTATACTTACATTTGGAAACAGCTATCGGTTTTTTATAAGACTGCATAAGCCTGGTATAGTTCATGAGACAGGATAAAATTTAATATAATTTGAAAATACTCTTTATTTTGAAGTAATAGTTCATGGGAGGAACACGTACATTCCTCGTAATCTGATCATTGTTAAATTTGTGATGTGGTACCATGTTGCTAATGACTACTCTGACTTGCCCATGGATAAAACTAAATGACAAGACAACCGTGACATTAATATTGACGAGAACTGTGGTTCATACCTAAAGGCCATTACCAGTCACAGTTCAACACTTCTCATGGAAAGAAAGTTCCGTCATCGATAGGAGATAGACCCCATACAATTTTTGGGATCACCAGGACGACGAGAAGTAACCACCATATTGAAAACTTCTCATCCTTCTTTTTGAGGTTCCCTCAAATGGTAAAAAGTTTTACCATATAAGAAACTTAAAAAAAAAAGAGGATCTCTAATTTTAAACCAATTAAAAACATTTAATCATTTTATGTATTTATCATACAAAGTCATAAGTGGCACATTTTACTTTCTCAAACTAATTTCGGAAAATATAGTGTGTTTGTATATCCATTTTGTTCTTTCGGATTAGAAAGTGCCATGCAAATTTGATATTTCTACTATCAGAAAAAAAAAACATTTTAAAGAGTATACAGGAAAGGAGGTTCTATATTTCGATGCAAGCTGCTAGTTTACTGCAGTTAGAAATCCATCGAATATTGCTTTCATGGTGTGCGTTGAGTTCTTCAAAAACTACGTTATTCAAAATTATTAATAATAAGATTTACAATTAATTCATATTAGATATTCAATTAATTCGATACTCGCAATTAATAGCATAAAATAAAATGTTCACAACGTATATGCTTCACAAATTCGAATTTTATGAGCCAAAGAACAAGTTAATCTAATTGAAATATAATGGATCGCAATGAAGTTGTTCGATTAATACTACTCCCATGCTTACCAGCGTACACTTAGCAAGAATTCTCCACCATTTCTAACATTCTTTGAGATGCCTTTTTTCAAGCAGTGGAAGTATCATAGCTTTGATTTGTTTTGTTTGTGAAATATAGGTGCCGTAACTCTACTATGCAACACGTACATTGTATTATTAGATAAACTCATTAACTTTCTGTAAATTACCAGCATTTGTTAATTTGGGAGGTGCACAGAACAGCACAGACTGAATGCAATAAACTTTGCATTTTGAACCATTATTTCAAGATGTAAAATGTGTTGTGTTTTGAAATATTGATTTTCATTTGAAGAAATAACGTTCATTTACTTTCAGAAAAATACACAATAAGTTAAATTAAAAGAGATTATGTATTTCAATTAGATTTATTTATATGCCTTTGAGTGTGAAGGAAATATGTTATTTACTGAAGATAGATATTTGCAGAATTTCTCATATGACTTTGTGTGTGAAGAAAATATATTCTTATTTGAAGATAGATATTTGCTATATCAAGATAATAGTACTCTCCTAATAAGGTTGTGATAAATACTCGAGTAGTTACATCTACTACGTCGCATTTGGGAAACTTTAAAAGCATTAGCAAAGGTATAGGGGGAAAAAATGAGAACTAGCTAAGTCTTCTTGCCATTTTTCTATAAAACTAGAATATCTGATTAATGTCTCTCAGACCAACTTAACCAAAAAAAAAAAAAAAATGTTACGATCTTTTCTCTTAAAGTCCTAATTTCATTCATTATTTTTTTCCCGTCTCTTATTCTTAATGATTTCAGTCATTTTCTTACTTGTAATAGAGACATTTATAGAGATGTATGAATGTTTCGATCTAATTATGACCTAGTTCTTCCAGAATTATCTTCAAAATAAGAAAGTTGAGTGCTTTATATTTTTATTCTTTGTTTAATGCTGCGTAAATGACCTCTGGCAAATTTCTTTGTATTAGAATATCTTGCCAAAACTAACGAGGTTAATTATAAAATACGATAGACATTTTTCTCTGGTTTCAGCAATTTATTCTAAGCAAATAATAATATTAATTATCTAAAATTATAAACTATGGAAAATACTCATTATATGACATTAGTTTTTTTTTTTTTTTCAATCAGTAAAATGATGCAAAATAATATCTGTTTGTGTTCCGATAGCCTTGTTAAATTCCATAATTAGAAGTCTCGACGAAAAGAATAACTCATGTATAAACATCAAAATGATAACTACCTCAATTAATCAACTATGAGCATAGATTTCAGACAGTTTAAAAATAGCAAAGTAATTTTCGATTATACAAAAATCTAATACAAAAGCACAATTGCACAATAATTTTTTACAAGCATATTGCATATATTCTCTCCCTTAATATATATCATGTTAATCTTCTTTTAGTTTATACACTGAATGTTTTCATTTCCTACGAAAAGCTGCTTATGTCTGGTGACAAATTTCAGGCTGATATGAGGTGAATGTAAGTTATTTTAAACTTAATACTTTTGAGCGTCACCATGTTAATTTAGTTATATTAATGCCTCATTTTAAAACTGGGCAACATTAGGGCTATTTTGGGATGGAACTCGCAATTTTGAACCGAGGTCAGAGGACGAGGATGATACTTGAGCAGCCCTCTCTCTTTCCACACCAAGCCACACCAGCGTGGAGACGTTTGGCCTAGACGAATTTAGCGTGAACCAGACTCACTTGCCCGACAGTTCTTCGATGGAATCGGGTCTCGAACCTGAAATCCACCGGTTCCGAAGCCTTAGGCCTTACCACCATGACAACGCGGCCTTAAAGCCTCCCCGTGTTTTTAAACAAAATTAGAACTTCTGATGATGTATTGTGGATTAATGTGATGTGGGGGTCTAAAAATTCATTGTCAGAATCATGCATTTTTGAATTTATCACATCTTGGTTGGAGAAATCACCATCTCGATGAATTTTAGATAATTTTGGAATTACTTCTAAATTGTAAAAACACCATACTTTCTCCGATTCTGGAGAAATTTGATATTTATATAATAGATAATTCATGTTCATATAATATATTTGTATAATTAGATATTAATATAATAATTTAAATAATTTGCTATAGAAGAAGACATACATTAATTTCTCATTGAAATGAGGTCTTATTTTGCTAACAAAACATTTCACGAAGAATAGCGAAGGGTAGCTTTAGTTATTGAAATTGTTCAGTTACACAGAAACACAAAAAAATATGTAATTTTTTAAAGAATTTACTGGGTGGATATATTTTAATGCTAAAACATCTTTCAATATCTATGGCAATAACTTGCCACAATAACTAAAAAATGGCTAGTATAAATTAAGCTATCATGTGATCAGAGTAAATATATATGTCAGAGTTGACACATGAGATTAAAATAAAAATTCTAATCGAATGTCATATTTCCTTGCACAATAAATAAATTCAAATTAATGAGTCCATTAATATAAGAATAATTATTTCCAATTATTCTTATAACATATTTGTTACAGACAAAGTCAAACATTAATTTATCCTTGAAGATGAGTTATAATTTGATTAATAAAATATTCCACGAAGAATAACGAAGAGTCACTCACTTGAACTATTGAAATTGTCCATTTATAAAAAATACAATAAGATATGCACATTTTTAAGAATCCGCCCAGTAGATGTATTTTAATATTAAAATATCTTTGAATATCAACAGGAATATTTTGGCATAAAAAAGGGCGCGTATAAAGCAAAACAGTTTTTTAGCAGAATAAATAAATCTGCCAGACTTGACACATGAAAATAAAATATAAATTTCATTAAAATTTCATATTTCCTTGCACAATATATAAAGTAAATTTTATGAGTCAGTATTATTTCAAATTATTCTTATAATATACTTGTTACTGAAAAAGACAAATATTAATTGTTCATTGAAAATATGCCTTATATTCATTAAGAAAACATTCCAGGAAGAATGAGAAAGAATTAGGTTATTAAACATGTTCAATTATACTGAAACACAGTTAAATAGGCACGTTTTTTAAAGAATCCACTGTGGAGATATATTTTAATGTTGAAACCCCATTCAGCATTAAAGGGAATATCTTGCTCCGACAGCACAGAAAACGATATAGCATAAAGCAAGGCAGTTTGTAGTCAGAGTAAATAGATCTGTCAGAGTTAACACGTGAGAATTTGAAAAAATTTAAGTACCACTTTATATTTTCTTGCTGAAAAAATAAGGTAAAATGAATAATAAGTTAAAATTATTTCAAATTATTCTTATATTTGTTACAGGAAAAGTCAAACATTAATTTCTCCTTGAAAATATGCTTTATTTTGGTAAAGAAAAAATTCCATGAAAAATAAGGAATAGTCACTTGAATTATTGAAATTATTCAATGATATTGGGTTGTTCGGAAAGTCATTTCGTATTTTTTTGTCAAAATGAAAAGAAATTTTCGTTTAATGAATAAATTATTTATTAAATTATAAAATTGCCATTCTGGTCTAATACCTTTTGCCATATTTTTGGTAGTAACATGATTACACGCTCATAAAAGTTTTGGTCTTTGCTGTAAAAAAAAACTGATCGAGGTGGTTTTTGGCCTCCTCATTTGAAGGAAAAATTTTGCAAATGAGTTCTGGTACTGATGTACTGTTAACACATCTTCTCCACACATATTGGCTAATTTATTTCTGGCTTGAACAGCATTTTTACCTTTTATAGCAAAAAAGAAAAAAAAATGACGAAAAGGCTGTTTATTGCTCTCCATATTTAAAAGGGCACCATCCAAAAACTACTGCGAAGAATCATCTGCACTTTTTCACACTCAAGCCTTGCTATATCAGCTCTTAAAACATAAAATGATTTTGCGGTTTAAGTATGAAATTGGGTGCGAAAAATGCAATTAAATCCTTTGTCAGGAAAAAACGAAATTACTTTCCGAACAACCTAATACTAACCAAAATAAAATATGCACATCTTTTAATAATCTACTGAGTAGTTATATTTTAATGTTAAAACAATTTTCAGTATCAAAGGGAATATCTTGCCACAATAACATAGAAAATGGCGCGTATAAAGCAAACCAATTTGAAGTCACAGTAAATAGATCTGTTAGAATCGGCACATGAGATTAAAATAAAAATTCCAGTAGCATTTCATAATTCCTTCCACACGCAAAAAAGTAAAATGAATGACTCAGGATTATCTCAAATTAAACAGTAAATTCGCCTAGCCTAGATATTTCATGAAACCATATTTATAACCTTGGATCTGGCAGATGGGTGATAAAATTAATAAACTTACAATTAATGGTACTCAGGCATATTTAATTGATAAATGGATTTTTATTATTTAAACTGTCATTTACCATGGTCCATTTTTAATTCTGAGAATTATATTCTATTAATTAATCAAAATTTTTCTATCATTAGAAGTGATTATTTTGAAAGTTAGGAAGAGCAAATATTTAGCGCCTGATTAAAAGGCTTAGAGTGCGTGACATTGATTTTGTTTAATTTATATTTAATATTTGCCATTGTAATTTTACAGTAAGTATTCTGACATTTCTCTGTGTCAAGAGCTCATTTCATCACACAAAATATAATTTAATGATGATTGAAAATAATGGAAATATACGAAAGATTTGAATATGATATTTCACATTTAGAACTAAATAGAATTAGTTTCCATGATTATCGCATCTAATTTACCTTGAAAGCATTTCTGGTTTCATTCTTTGTATTCTTTTGATTATAATGCCCGTCTTCATTAAGATATTTCATCAAAAATGCTTTAATTATCTTAGAGCAGAGAGTTAATGCATATACTGATCCCTTGATGTTTTATCGCATTTGTTACCCATTTTTATATAATTGCGTAGGATTATTATTAAGCTCAAACGCATCTTAAATGTTTAATGTAATTATTCAGTTTTTATTTAAAGCAGAATTTGAATACCTTGCTTAATTTTATGCGCTATTGCGTTTCGGAACATTATATTCATCTAATTAAGTATTTCGCAAATTTGGTTTATTTTTATTTACAAAGATGACTTAAAGAACAGGAATTAATTAATAGATTATTTTTGTTGAAGAGTCCAATTAAATGAAGGACAATTCTTTGAAAACAGCACATCCTAAGCATTTTACTTATACATAAATTGAGAAATCAATGAAATTCGCAAGCCATAAGGAATAATTATAAAACTTTTATGCGAAGGAGCATTAGCTTTACAGGCAGACACACTAAAAATTTAAACAGTGCTTACGTTGTTGTATTGTTCCGAATGAAACTTGTCATAGACAAGCCAGCTGATGATTTGAATGATTTTAAGCCGAGAGAGCGTCTCTTGTTTACGTAGCTCCATCTAGGGCTAAGAGTGCGACTTAGCTACTCATGCATCACAACCCTATTTATGCGGCGAACTTCATTCATACATTTCATTCAAGATTGTAATTTTGATCCCAATCAAAGAACTGTCACCACTGAACCAATTCCCCCAGAATTATTCTCTCGACATGCAGGATTTTGTAGCCAAGTTATTTTCATACGTGCACCAGCCACCACATATATGGAGAGTCATCGGCCGGCGGATTTCAAGTTCAAAACCTAAGGGATGCGGATCCAACGCCCTACCAGCCACGTTATCCCGGCCCCTGCCAATGCCTGTATATGGATTAACAGTCCCATGAATTTCAAAGCTTTGAGAGTAACAAGCCTGGAGTCACTAAATGGAATGACATCTTCAGAAATTGAGAAATCAATAACATTATTTAGATTTCTCAATACTTTTTTCTTTCTCACTTTAATTATTAAAATTGAGGCAGCAGTAGTAATATCTTCAACGCTAGAAATGTCCTCTTTTTCCGCCCTTTGCCAGGAAAAATGTTAAGCCTTCTTCTTGGCTTAATTTTTATAATCATTTTGAGATTCGATATCATTGCACATCTAAATTTCTTTTTTTTCCTGAATTCTCAAAGAGCTGTATCCACCTTGCTGTTATTTTGACAAAATAATTTAAAGAAAAGAGCCTTTAATAAGAGTTTCTTTTAAAGTTACCATTTTCCACAAAACATAGATTATAATGATAATGATTATAGATTTTAATGAATAATAAACTCATCCAGTATCAAATACATCACAGCCAAACTTTTTTAGTTTATTTTAAATATTCAATTGATTTAAAGCATATTTCAGAGTTTTGAAACTGTGACATAACTATCATCTCTACATAGATTTGAATAAAAGGTGATCTTCAAGCATTTGTCAATATTTTGTAATTTTGGGTATTTTATTTAGATCGGTTTAATCAAATCATACAAATATGCTTTTACCAACCGTGAAATAAATTTTCTTTTATTTCATTAAAAAAATTGGCAAAAATTGCCTTAGATGTTGGTACATCGCCACCTATTGGTGAACATTTGAACATTATTATTATTTTGCAGAGCGCATCACTAAGCAACTAGAAGTGAAATTTTGGTGAAATTAAACTGGCTCTAGAGCTTAACGAATAGGCGAGCTTTACTTACAATAACTCTGTATATCTTTACTTCTTTCATTTACAGTGGCAAATTTAATGTCTTAAAAAAATAAAATACTACAGAAAATATTTTTGAAAAAAAAAAATAGTAATGCAATCCCAAAATTCATTTAATTTTATATTCTGATTAATTTAAAACATTGTAAAGGGGAATTTTTCGCTCTTTCTTGTAGAGAGAACATTGTATTAAATTTTATGTCTTAAAAAAATAAAATACTGCAGAAAATATTTTTGAAAAAAAAAACATTGTAATTCAATCCCAAAATTCTTTTAATTTTATATTCTGATTAATTTTAAACATTGTAAAGGGACATTTTTCGCTCTATCTTGAAACGCTGTAGAGAGAACATTGTATAAAAATATAAATGCATTTGATTATATATTTATTCTAACATAAAAAATGATTGAAACGCAAAGAAATAATTTATTTACCTTATCTGATTAATAAATTTCACTGAAATAGCACAGTTAGAAATAAAACAGAATCTTTTTACGAGACAGTATAATAAAAATGCCTGACAGATAAATACATTTTCTGATTATTTACTAAAATATCATAAGAAATGATATTTACACTAAGAAAATAAATGAGAAAATAATAACGGATCCAACGATCAAAATTTTTAATGATCTCCATAGAAGAAGTCATGTTGTTAATATCGTGTTTACATGGACTTATCATTCCTTATTACCATTTACGAAGTCAAGTATAGGACAGGTTACTATGCAAAGTAGTTATTTATTTTTTTTAAGTTTTTTTGTATTTGATTAATGAGCTTCTTCAGAAATTTCAATTTTATTCTATTAATATTTTCGAATCTCTAGCATTTTCATAGCAGAGGTAAAGTATTTTAATACTTCCAGAGTTTATTTTGATTAAAATAATTATGAACTTTAGCTACACTTATACGAAATTGTGAATATTCATAATGATCATTGTAGCATTATGAATGATAAAAAGTTTTAAAAGACAAAATTCTTTGTAATTTTGTGTATTCATTTTTTTGTATATTCATATTTAATTTTTTGAACAATATTATTTTGCAATAAATTAACTATTTTCATCTTGAAAATTTATTTTCTATTCAATAACAATATTTTTCGCATTCCGATGGTGTTATTTTTCTGCTTGGATTTTGTTTGTTGATTGTATTTTTATAATCGGTTTGTATTTTCTCACCCTTAATTCTAGGTGTTGGATGCTCAAATATGTAGATTTGAGAATTTTGACAAACCTGCTATAAAAATCCTTTTAAATAAATCTTATAATAATTTGGCATTAGAATAGAGCATAATAATTTCTATTACTAATCTATATTTTCTTGTTCCTTACTCCCATGTGCAGATAAATAGCATATTTTGGATGAAAATTGCTAACATTGAGTAATTTATTAAATTATTTTATTGCGAAATTATTTAAGTTATAAAATATTACGTTGTTATTGAATTATAAAATAAATATTGTTAATATTAAATTATTTATGATATGAAATAGATCTCGAAATTACTGCTCTAAAATTCTGCCTCATATGTGATGGATTATAATAAGATTTGACAACGAAAGAGGAATTTTATTTTCTGGCATGCTTATTTTGTTCAAATTTCTGAGAACTTAGTGTCAATATTAAATTGCATTAAAATGGATTAAATGGTATTTAAATGTTATTATTGTTCTAGTAGCAACGGAAATCCATTGTTTTATTTTAAATGATACCATCTGAAATACAAAGATTGATAAAAAAATTGCAAGGCAAAGAAAAAAATGCTTTATTAATAATAAATACAAGATACAAATGATAATTAATGGACACATATAGCGGTCACTTCTCTCAATAATCACCAATCCTGTTGAGGCATTTATCATACCGCTGAACCAATTAGTTTAACACCTCTTGGAAGTAATCAGGTACTTGGCTATTGAGCCACTTCTCGGCACCTTTTTGAACATGGTCGTTTGATATGAACCTTGTTTCGGATAAAGTTTTTTTAATGCCGTGAGTGTTTTTTCAATGCCGAAATCGGGGCTGGATCTAATATTTTTCATCTAAACGCTTACAGCCATCTATCTGCTCGTTTGAAAAGAAAGACCCCATTTCGCCACCTGTTGTCCACTCATTGTTACGCCAGCCGTACACTTCAACGACTTGTCTGTAATTGTCCGAAAGGGACAGATTCTTGGACCATAGAAATCATATCATGGCTTGCACCTCTATACGAAACTACTTTTCTATACATCTTGTTATTACTGTCGCTGTTTCAGGTCTCAGTACTAACACTATCTGCTCGAACAATTGGCCTAAGACAACTAGCGCTATCTGTCTTCACTCTGTGTAACAACATTCTCATCTATTTCTACTTTCTAAATACTGCTGCGTATAAACTTTTTTTGGATTACTCCTCGTATTAATTCCTTCAATTTTCATTTATTTTTATAAATAAGTGGTAATTAATTTTCTTGCTCAGTCTTAATTACATTTTTATTTCTAATGTATCTATATCTAATTAAAAGATAGTTTATTGCATTGCATGACATGATCAAGAGAGTAATATTGCACGGGGTTTTTAAAAATTAGACTTTGATATTCATGCAGCTTCGACATTTGATACCAATTAGGCTTTGTAATGTATGATTTGTTTAAATTGCTCTAGTTTTATAAGTTTTCAGATTATTCAATTCCTACTATCAATTCACATACTCCCTATATACATTTATATATCTTGTTCGTATTTTGAGTCGTTAATAAAATAACTTTTATCAATCCACTCATGTTCAAATACATTTTTTTAAACTTGTAGTATATGACACTTCACATCAATACTGTTTTTTCAACTATTAATTCATTAATTTAATTTAATTTTTACTACTTTAAATACAGTTTGTAATGAAAATCGCGATCAGCAGGCAGCAGCTCAATCGGTAAAATGCAGGGATTTCTATATTTTTCAAGTGAAGCTGAAGAATGCGAGTTCTTGCGAAAATCAATAAATTTTGGTTCTTAATAATTTGTTTAGATAATTATTGAATAAAAAATAATTGAAATGTTTATTTTATGGTTTGATCTAAGATGGAATTGAACAAACAAATTTTTGCTTAAATTACTTGTTTTGATGTAGTTTACATATGAACGGCTTGACATTCATGAATTTAATTATTTTACATTTGCGAAAGTCACTCTAAAGAGCATCTCCCTACAAGCTACAATATAATATACCATATAAAATACAGTGTAATGTCTTTTAATACAATGCGACGTGGATATGAGAGCGAAACTGCTTTCGAATACACGAATGCAGCTCTGTTCTCTGAAACTGTTAATGTTGCTCATTTGTACGCAAAGTGGTACACATTGAAAAAAAGTTCGATAATAGTTCTCTTTTTATTTGACTTCAACTGAAGATCCCTCAGAAGACTTATCTAACAAAGTTTGAAATTTACATTAATATTGCTTATTATAATTAGTATCGTGTCATATAAATTCCATACTAATATGTTTGCCTGTTCATTTTATTATGATAACTCCTCCATTCTAATTTAATAAAGAAGAAATTGGAAAAAAATGAAATAACAATTAAAATTATTTAAATTCACCAAATTAAATCCTTAAATCATAAATTTAAGACTAAAAATATAGGTTTTAACGATGATGAATTAGAAAATTACAATTTAAAATAGCAATTTAGTGTATCACTTTCAGAATTTAAAATATATTTATTAGAAACAATGAATATTTATCGCTTGTTTATCGCTTACTTTCATGATTTATCGTTTTTGTTTCTACATTAAGAAATACTTAAGCAAATAAAGCTTCAGAAATGTTTCATTTATTTCTACAAATTAAACATTCATAACATTTAAATGATAAAGAAGCAGCATTTGTCATTTAAATAAAAAAATCACCTTAATGCATCGCGATATCATCAAAACCCTAATATCAGTGTTAATATATTCAATACTTATATTATTTCAGCTTTTAGCACCATTTATTTGATATTCAGAATTCTTCATCTTTTAATGCGTTACAAATTGTTATCATCAAATGCATTATGAAATTTCAAAATATTTCCAGTTAATTTTGTTATCTGTACATTAAAATTAGATGATGTTCTAATCCTATCTGATGTATTCAGATGTCCAATTACAATATATTTAAATATATAAAGACATAAAAGGACTTCCTTCGGAAAGACTATTAAGATTTTTTTTTTCATTTTCCGAATGCCATTAACTTTTTGTACCTTAATTCTTCCATTTGTTACATTTCCTTCATTTTAGGCATTTTCCTGTCTCTTCATTGATTTTAAACTAAGTTCTTTCACAAAAAGGAATTTTATTTTTAAGTTTCATTTAATTTTTATTATAATTGAATGTAGTTATTTTTTGTCTGTCAGTGGGGCTTAATATTACATTAACGTAGTAAAAGATTTGGAACATTTAGTGTATTTAAAATCTTGGAATCGTCATTTTATCCATTAAAATTCATATGAAAACTTCCCAAGTTTTTTTTCTCAATTTTTAAGTTATTAAATTAATAAGACATGCACTTCGAATAAAAGGAAAAATCTAAACTTTTAAATTATAATAAAACAAGTGAATGCACTTTTTACCGATTTAATTTAAAATAATTTGAAACATAATACCTAAAAAGTTATTAAGGTAAATGAATTTCAAACCTGAAAGTCGAAGTAAAAGGGTGATTTTCATCTTATTTATACGAATAATGCTTATTCTATTTTAAATTTAAAAAAAAACATTCACTTTTAATATCTTAATTACAATATAATTTTTCTTGAATTTATGAAAAGGAAACAGTATTGAACTTTCGAAATGATAAAAAATTGTAGGAATTTATTATATAAGAAGAATTAGAAATTTATTTTTCAGATTAGGTCACCTGAAATTAGACGGAGTAAAATTAATTGAAAGAAGAAACGTGATTACAATTACTGAGCTCAAAAATGAGTCACTATTTTAATTATGTAATTGCTTAATGCACTTAATATTTCAATAAATTTGGCTAGTAACTGAAACTTCTATCGCAACATTAACAAAAAATGTTTTCACTATTTTACAGAATATGATTGTCTTTTGCACTACTAACGGTATTAATTGTTAGCTTTAAAACAGGTTTCTACAGAATATGATTGTCTCTTGCACTGTTAACGGCATTAATTATAAGCTTTAAAGCTAAGAGACAATCATTATTAGCTACAAGACAAATAATTACTAGCTAAGAGACAAATAATTATTAGCTAAGAGACAATTAATGATTAGCTTTATAAAACTGACGAGTCAAACATATTCTGTAGAAAGAACTACTAACGCCATTAATTGTTAGTTTTATATCAGTTTTCTACACAATATGATTGTCTCTTGCATTACTAACGACATTAATTATTAGCTTTATAAAGCTAAGAAACAATCATTATTATCTAAAAGACAATTAATTACCGCTAAGAAACAATTAATTATGAGCTTTATAAAGCTAAAGAAACAATCATATTCAGCAGAAAACTGTTATAACAGTTTATATTCTGCAGAAAACAGTTATAACAGTTTTCTACAGAATAGGATAGTCTCTTGCTCTACTAACGGCATTAATTGTTATCTTTATAACATTCTACAGAATATGAGTGTCTCTTTCACTACTAACGATATCAATTGTTAGCTTTATAACAGTTTTTACTTTCAGCAATGTTTTACTCCAAAAGTGCAATTTCATTTTCAGTAATATATAAAGAATTTATAAAATTCTACATCCAAGGATATAAATTTATAGAGTTTGTCCAAAAGAATTGAATTCCTTCAGTTATATGCTGGAAAGATTATTGTGTAAAGCTACTAAATCCATAATCCTATCATCACAAAATAATGTAGGACATTTCCATGATGATGCACGATATTTTTAAAGCTGGCTAATATCAGGAGGATATCGCAATAATATTATTGTGCATTTTGTGTTAATAGGCAACAACGAAATAAAGTCACCTTGAAATTTGCGTTGAAAATGAAAATTGCATAGATAACGTACTATAATGTGAAGCTATGAGGTATGTTTTTCCTAAATTATCTTATCCTTATTGATAAAATGCACTAATATATAATTTTAAAAATTATCATTTAATAATTATATGGGTTCTTTAATTTAATTCCGTATTTAATTTGCAAGGAATCTCAAAAAAACTTAACAATTTAGGAGTTACATAGGAAAAATTTTACATCAGAAATTGTTAACACACCTAAAAGTGTACACCAAAGAAATATCTCTCAGCTTGATGCAATCGATTCCGAATTTTTTTTCAATCTATTCCAAGACACCTTCTTGAATAACTGAATATATTTATGGATAAATATGTAAAATTGAAAAACTTCTATCTCAACTGGAAAAAAAAACCTTTATGTTACTTTTTCACAAGGAAGAAAATAATAATAATAAATAAAATAAGATGTTGTAGACTGAATTTTATCCTCGGAAGAAAAGAAGTCCAGAAATGTTCTAACTCTTATGATTTGACTTTGATTTAACCGAAAAAAAATGTGCTATATCTAAATAACTTTAACTTCAGAAAGAGAAATATATTGCCAATTTTTTAAGGCTTTCAGGAAAAATTCTAAATTTTTCTTAAGAACGGTTCATCCGGTTTTACTGACATATTTAGACGTTATAATGAATTTGCTACAAGAAAAATGATAGGAATTTCTTCATTTGTATGGCTTATTACATTTTTGGACACTTTGAACCCTCAAATTACTTTCATTACTGTGACTAACCACCATTGTCAATTTCAATGTCATTGTAATTTTCAACAGCAGCATAAAGCAATCAGCAAAAAATTAGCAAAATTATAACAGTAATATGCCTTTAAATTGCTAAAAAATTATGCCTTAAAATATCCTCAAATTACTCAAAATTCTTAAATAAATGATGTTGAAGGTAGATCATTTAGAAATGCATTTTCAAGACTGAAAGGAGGAAATACTAATTTGTGCTACACTAATTTTCAGTCGCAAGTTAGACTTACTACGCAAATATAGGTTAAATATGGCGTATTTTAATGTTATAATACCAAGTAGTTTTTTTTATCTAAATGGTTATCTTTTTCTTCAGTATATATTTCATGAAATTTGATACAAAACTTAATTTTCAATTGAATAGGGAACTGAGAATAATTTTACCCATTCGCAAGTTTGCATCATATTAGATACATCATATGATATTGAATAAAAATCATCCATTCAATTTCCCATGTGCAGAAAGTGACATAGGATCTATTGATACATCAATTATCAATTCTTGGTACACCTGTTGATATATTTACAAAGTTTTTAGCATTTTGAAAGGAGGTGAGAAACTTTTTATGATTTCATCAATTGCACCTGCAGGGACTTGATATAACTTTTATATTTGATTGATATATTATTAAAAGGAAGATTTTAACTATGGGCATCAAAATGATTCAAAGTATTCATAAAACTGGCATCAACTCCTGTTTAGCAAATGCAGAAAAATATATCTCAAAAGGAAATAGTGGTGTAATAATCACAATCAGGCATGATGATAGATTAAGTTGTGAAGATGATACTAATTACATATAAAATGAAAGTAATGGTAATATTTTTATGGTAATGGTGATTCAGGAAATAATTATTTTTTAAAAAAGAAAAAGATTTCTATTGACTGGTTAGTTGTCATTTTTATGAATAATAGAAAACATGGCTTATTAGAAAGCCTTTTAAGCTGATATTGCATAAAAATAAAAAGTAAAAACTGAATTTCAAATTAATTTATGATTTTCTCGATCCATTATAAATGCTTGAGTTTTACATAAGACTAAATCCAAATGGAACAAAAGCGAGATGGCCAACATGTGTTTACTGGGATTTCGAGTAGTAGCTGATACTTTATGTAAGCGCAGTACAAATTACCTTAGAAAACATGAATGACCATCATCCAATACACGTAAACAACTGAAGAATAAATGTCAAATCTTCAGTATCTCGTGATGCCCGTTCAAATGGGACTGAATGATTTCCAATACTTGAAAACCAGTACTAATATCCTGAAATAAAACATCATTATTTTTTTAATGTGAAAAAACTTGTATACTTAATTTTTCAACAACAAAAAATACATAATTTCATGTGTGGATAGTTAAATTTGATTAATTCAAAAGTAAAGCAAAATCACTTTTGTAATTTTGCATTGCGATTTAATAGTAAAATGTGTACATATTTTATCAAATATGATACAAGAAGAAAAACATCTAAGTACATACTGTATTAAATTTGATGCGATCATAAAACTAAATTAATGTAACGATTCTAATTTGAACCTTTCGTTTATTTTTACTTTGTTATATATGGAACTTCCTTTGCAAAAATATTTTTTTTTATTCTGAAATTTTTTAAAAAAAATTTCCTACATTGAAAAACTTTTTACTCAGTGTTGAAGAGAAAAGAACTAAGGTGAAGCGGTTAACTAAATTCTGCTTTCATGAATATTTAACCTTTTACCAATTTTGAATTCATATCTTTTTTAGCTTTTAATCATTCATGCATAATTTATTTGATTTGTTGAATCAATAACTGC
Organism: Argiope trifasciata; assembly: GCA_026543055.1. Classification (NCBI taxonomy): domain Eukaryota; kingdom Metazoa; phylum Arthropoda; class Arachnida; order Araneae; family Araneidae; genus Argiope; species Argiope trifasciata. The sequence continues at coordinate 16,185 of JAPMOQ010011093.1, read as the reverse complement.
ATTTAAACCTATACACGAAACTGTAATAAGCAGGAGTGTCTTACTTTTGAAACCTGGCCGCCTAACGACAGGATTCCTTATACTGGTAATCAACTTTATACTTAACTTTGCATGGATCCCTAGTGATCAGACTGCCAATGATAGCATGATATGTTCCATATTTATATTTCTATGAGGAGCTATGTGATCCAGCAAAATTTTTCGGCATTTGTAGGTCCTTATGCTTATATTGCATTATTTAGAAGAAAACAAGCACTTAACGTCTTCCGTTAGTACAATCCCGAAATTATAAATTTACAGTAATTCTAGCATCTATTCAACCAAAAATTACTCGTGAATGCTGTCACTCTACGGATGAAATATATATCCTGCCAAATTTTTCTTAATAAATTGATGTTGAACCCTCTAGAGGGGCACTTCGTAATTGAGGATAAGATCCTTCTGGTATGGAGGTTGGATCTCGCCAACCCGGTGGGTACACTAAAGGGGGAGGTCTAACCCTCCCATCGATGACGGGGCGTACTCTCTACTGGGAGGGTTGTACCGTGTCTGGTGATGGCCATTAAGACTCAAATGCAGTTCCCCCCAGTATTGCTGTAGTAACGGCCCGGTCATTCAGTTTTCGGTTATCCGTGTGCCATCGTGCCGGACCAGAAGTCAGAAATGTGACTTAATAATGTGGCTTGGAAATTTACAAAAGAGATGGTACTTTAAATGTTTTCTGATTATCTGGATATGCTAAAAGATTTCATTTTCTTAGGGCTTGTATAGCTTCAAAACAGATTTTTAATCTTCAAAAAATTATTAAAATAACTCCAATGCAAAGCGCATTTAATATTTTCCCAAATCGAGAATATGTATAATTAATGGGGGGGGGGTGCCTTCGAGTATTTTTTGGAAAATAACTTCTAAAAATAACCTGTTTTCATATATCTTGTTTTTATTTATTATTCATGGTTTTGTTATGTTTTTGTTTTGTTTATAAGAAAATATATTTCGATATTATTTTCCCATGTCATATTATAAATCGAACGAAAATTTCAATTTACAAGACATTAAAAAACTTATTCAGAACATACTTTAATTGCAATTTCTCAATTCGTACAGTTGCTAAATAATATGAATATATCACATTCTTATTCATATCTATGCACAAATGGCATAGACATTTATATTAAACAAGTACAATAATCGTTTTAAAAAGTTGAAAATTACCCAGAAAGGTTTATTGTAGAGGATAAAATGCATAACTTTAATATTCTCTAATAGTAAGAAGTTTCATTTGGTTCATTAAATGACAATCCACACTCACACAAACAACTGCCTGAAATCTAAACATTTAACCAGAAATTCTGTCTTATAAAAATCAAATTTGAAGGATAACAGAAAACTTTCATGGAAATGAGTCTTTAAGAAAGGTAGCTGACAATAATATTAAGGATACTCTTATTCAAACTATTCAAACAAACCGATACATCCAGAATATATGAGTTTTATTATTATATCAAATTGCACTTACAAGGAAAATGCAATTGGTAGTTGCATTACAAAATCGACTCAACATTTTCATAATACGTCCTTTGAAATACATGACTTCTTATAAAATGTTTCTTTGTTACGTTTTGAAATGGAAGTAAAGGGCTTATAAATTTAAATGAAGACGAAATCCAATTTATAAAATGCAAATGAAAACTTCTGAATATTGTAAAATTGAGAAACTGGATGTTTATCTAAAATAGCCTAATTTATTTCTATCTATTATTT
>JAPMOQ010011093.1:1321-14021 GCA_026543055.1 Argiope trifasciata | reverse complement strand
GAATAAATAAATAAGTATTCATAAGATACTTGTATAAACAATATTACAATTCAAATTTTAAGAATTCAAAATTAGCTGATATTTTTTACAAGCTGGAAGGAATGTATCTAAGTTACTCTTTGAAATAAAGGCTTTATTTATAACTATCAACTTAATTTTATTTTTACTACTTGCTAGTATCCGGCTCGTAGTTGTCGCAGGAGAAATAATTTTGTAAATATCGTTTGAAATTTAAAATAACTGTCTTGATTAATCAGGAATGATAAAAAGAATATTTACTTTCTAATCTGAAATGAATACATTCATTGAAATTGAATGATATATAAACGAGAAACATAAATAATATTTATGTTATTTTATTTTATTTTTGAACTTTATTATTCAACCATCCCGTAAGTAATAAGTATACTAAATTTTATCGCAATGGGTTTAGCAGTGTGACCGCGTATAAGATACATACCGACAAACATTCATTTTTATTTATATAGATTACTTTCATTGGGTAATTAATTTTAATTATTGAAACAGGATTTGTTGTACAATGCATTTTTATAGAAATTGTTGGTTTAAATTGTCGCTCAGCTAATATACATTATTTTACAATCAAGAAAATACAACTTTTTCTTTCGAAAATACATTGAGTTATTCTCACTGTAAATTACCCCAACTGAATTCTACTGTAATCTTTATCAATTATAGATAGATTTTTTTTAATTCTTCTATATCTTAAATTCATATAAAAAGAGGGTGGGTAGAAAAGATTCAGCCCAACAAGGAAAACTTAAGAAAATTATGTTCAATTGCTGCTTCAATTTTTAACTTAGCCTTTTTTCAAAAACATACACTTGCTCCTACTGTGGGGCAATACTTGGATCCCCTCTCTGTAAGAGTTTTCTTCTAAGGCCTCAAAGCGGACATTCATCGCTGAGAGGACTTCGACATCAGAACAGAATTTCCTTCCAGCCAGAAATTTGTTCGTACTGAGGAAGAGGTTGCAGTCCGAGGGAACCATATCAGGGGGAATAGGGTGCATGAGGAAGAATTTCAAACTTCAGTTCCTGAAGTTTTACCATTACAATGACAACCTTACGGACGGGAACTTGGTGAAACAGGACTTTATTCATGACCAACCCTGGGTTTTGCTCTTTGATTTTAGAATGCGATTTATCCAAAAGATTAGCATAATGTTAGGCATTTATGATACTGAATTTTTCTAAATAACATAATTCTAAAATTTCCTTAGCTTCCAAAACAAAATGTTGCCATAAACCTTCCAGAAAATGATGCCCTTTTTGCTATTTTTTGTGCTGATTAGTCCTCCGCTGTCCAATATTTCGATTTCTGTTTGATTTCTGTAGTACTTTTCTTTGAGTTTAGAATATAATTTATCCAAAAGATTAGCATAATATTCAGCATTTATTATCCTGCGTTTTTCTAAATAATTTAATAATAAAGTTCCTTTAACGTCTATAAAAATTGTTGCCATAAAGTTTCCAATAAATGTACTTTTTTTTCTATTTTTAATTCTGATTAGTCCGTCGACTTCCATTATTTTAACAGCTGTTTGGTCTCTGGAGTATATTAATGGATCTATATCTCATCCATAGAAACGTCGCAAAATTTCAATTGGATTTGAATTGTACACCACCGATAGACATGCGCTGCAGAGTTTGATCCGAGATCAGCAAATGCGACATTCATCTTGCTGATAATTATCTCGTACCCAAAATATCAATTAAAATAGGATATTATAAATTTTATAATATACCAACACACTCTGTAACCTCTGTAAATTTCAACTGGCGATCATCTATGATTTTTTGTGTGAACTTTTTTAACGATTTAATCTACAGTGTCTGATTTTGGTCTTCAAGATTGCTCAGCATCCAAAGTCTTGTACGATCACGTTTAAAGTCTGTAACCCATTTTTTTTTATAATTTTAAATGATGGAGCAGATTCCCCATTGTAATATCAAAATAAGTTTTAATATATGCCTTTTATAAAAAAATATTTTATTTCAGGTTGAACTTTAGTTTTCATCCATACTCGGCTAAAAACAAAATAAGAAAATTTTAAATCCGCTCAATATAAAAGCAAACAAACCCAAATCTTTTAAAATAGTCAAGAAATATTAAACAAAGATGGGACTTTGAAATATTTTAGTCAAAGTATACGCGAAAGGGCCACCTCTATATCAAGTCGGAAATTTTTCATCCCATGCTTGTATATTAAGCTTTTTTTTTGTCATTATTCTTTCCTTAATAATAAAGCTATAATATAAATTTCAGTTTAAAATTGTTTTGATTCCGAGTAAAAATTATATAAAATCATCAAAAAATAACCATGACGTTTTAAATAATCAAAATAAATTATCAACTTAACTAAAAAATATGTGGCACAAATTTTAATTTTTGAGAAACTGAGGCATTCTTAATTAAAGTTATCCCTAGGTTGTATTAGTGTACCTAGCATTCTTTATGAACAAATTTTAAACTTTTATCCTTAATTGAATACATTGTGTCTAATAATTTCGGGAAAATTCCATAAACAGTGAGTTATTGAGACAAGCTTAAATACTCGGGTTTATAGTCTCCTGTTTCAGCGATTACAATGTTATTTATTAAGGATTCTATTTAAAAGAATTTTTACCAGCATAGCATTTATATTATAATTCATGGAACTTTCATTTAATCGATGAAATAAATGATATCTTTGCTTATGACTATATTTAGTTACAGAAAATGTTACCCAAGAACTGTATTATTTAATTTTGAGTATGCTGTTCAAATTTACACTAAGACATAAATAAATCCAACATAACAGCACTTTAAATTAAGTGCATGATTTTACGGAGTTGTTTTTGAAATACTTTGAATGTAAATAACTATCAATCGTTATATTTTTTATTATTTTCATTTAACTTGAATGGATTCATGTTTGAAAAAACCAAAAGTTGTAAGTATAATAATCGATATTCCATTTACTTATTGATGTGCTAAAATTTTGAAATTTCTTACACTTATGTGCTTCCATTAAAAATGCTCTATAATATTTTCAAAACTTGATTAAACTTCAATCAAATTAGCGTTGGACTCCTTGATGTCATCTGATACTGGATTTCAGGAACGTTTAATCTTAAGGTCAAAAAGAAAAATGTTAAAAACGGCATTTAACTCACTTTATTCATTATCAATACTATACACCTCGCACACACACACACATATATATATATGTAATGGGCCTATTATAGGTTGTGTAATATCACGGCTGGAGATGGCACTTTAGACTGAGAAATAGTTCCCTAATATGCTGTAAAGGCTTTCCAATCGTTAAGCGTTTTCTGAATTCTGCGTTTTTCCTTTTTATCTTAAAGGCTACGACTTCAGTTCTTCTTTACAGTTGCATTATATCCAGCTTAAACAACAAATAGTTGAAAATAAAGCATATTTTCATTCTTTTCCCTACAAGGAATACATTTTTCATCGTACTCGAGGAACACAATGGTAGTGTTATCTTAAAAATCTGATGTGGTTCAAAAATACATCGAGACAACATTTAGATGCTAAGCTCCAACGTTAGTAAAAATTAAATGCCAGATTTAAATCTGGTCTCATTGCCTTTGTTTGACTCAGGTTTTGACTCATTGCCTTCCTAGTTCGTTCGTTAAATTATTGAAATGTAATTTACTCATTAATAAGTATGATTATTCGAAATTTTTCATTATTATATAATAAAATTCAAAAACATAAATTTAAAGAAAATTGAAACGAATTTGAAAAAGATATGACATTTTTTGTGCACACTTTCAATGTAAAACATTTTAATATTAATTCATTGTTCAAAGTGTCTGCATTTGCCCCCATTTCATAGCAAAAACTGAACAAGTTAGTGATGTTGAAAATTATCTTGCTCAGCAAACAAAAAAGCTTTAAAGATAATGTAAGCTTCGAGAAATAAAAAGAAATAACCTGAAAATAAATTTAAACTTCCAAAATGTTTAAAAACTCGCTTGAAAGGAGTTAATGATTAAAATTAACCAAACATTTAATTTTCAAGTAAGTTTCTTTTCATTATTTCTAAATTGCAAAGTCTAGAAAGGGTAAAAATAATCATAGTCACCTGAAAATTAGAATAAAATAAAAACTGTGAGTTTAAAAGCAAAGAAAAATAAATATAATTGCTATCACATTATAGTAATTAGCAGTTTGAAACTATATGAAAAAAATAGTACTTTACAAAGTAAAACTTCTAAAAAAATCTTTCATTAAATTTTGGCTGTAATATTTTTTTTGAAGTATGTATCATCTAACTTTAAAAAGTTAAACTCGGATTGTTATTAATGTGTAGAATAATGTAAACTTTTTAACCCGTGCTAGTGGGAGAAAGTTAACATGATTAAGCTTTTCGGTAGAACCATGAGAACATTAAAATAAATTTTAATCTGATCACAATGAAATGCATTTTTACTATCCATATCAATTAATTTTTGGAAATTAGGGAAATAATTGAAAAAGAATCTTCTCATTGAAAAAAAAATCTTGACTTTTGAGGTAGAATAAAATTGATTTTTGGGCCATAATACTTTTGATATTTCAATAAAAAAGGAATTTTTTTATTGAGATATTAAACTAACTAAAAATCTTATTTAACTGACTAAAAATCTAATTTATAAATTTTTAAAAAGCATTTTCAGCTAACTCGTTCCCCTACTCATCCTCTAACTCATGTGTGTACCAAATTTCCTAAATCTACATACAATGATCTTGCATTGGCACTGTCCAGCAAGAAAAAAAACACACACATTCGATTTATTTGATAGTACAGATATTTTTGAATCAATTTATAAAGTCTTCTAAAAAGTAAATATTTTAGAGAGGCTGAAAGATAATAGCAAATTGAAACTAATAAATATTAACATTAATATTCAAAAAGGCATTTTAAATTCATGAGAATGAAATTAAATCACGAGAATAGAAAAAAAATATATTATCTCATTTGAGATATAAGATACATTTCTCTCAGAAACTATAATTCAATTCCATTAAATCAAAATTTTAATTGAATTGAAGAAATTGGTAGCAGGCTTATGTAATGATAGAAAAATATTTTATAAACTTATTTTGTATCGTGTTTAGATGACGAGTGTGACTGGACTAGTGGATTTAACGTGCAACAGACTCTTCAGAGCAACTGGGTCTCCAACCTGAAACTCTACGATTGATAAGCCGAGACATTACCACCCCGGTAACAATCAAATTATAAAGCCTCCCCAAAATTAGAAATTTGCATGAGTTTGAAAGATAATAGCAAATTGAAACTAATAAATATTAAAAATATTATTATTGAAAATACTAAGTTAAATTAATGAGAAAGAGATTATTAATTCACAAAACAGAAAAAACTATTTCATCATATTTGTGATATAGCTCATGATTTAATTCAATTAAATCAAAATTTTCATTGAATTGGTGCAATCAGTGGCAAATTTATATACTGATAGATAAATATTTTAAAAACTTCTTTTTGATAATAATAATTTTGATACGGAATTAAAATTATTATAATCTTTTGAATAGCAAAAATAATGAATTTCGATCATGTATAGGCAAATTAATTATTCCATGGGAATTAAATTTGACGCATTGGATTTTAATATTTTTACTTTATTCACCATATATTTTAATAGGTATAGCATTAATCACGTGCTTGTGTTGGCTTTATCACTGAGGAAGTTGCATACTTCATACGGAAGTTTTGTTGATGACTTCTGTTTAGAGTACCTGTTTTCTTGTGGCAGTGATTTAGCACAAGCTAAAGAAGAGCAGGATTATATCGCTTTTTGGTCATTCAACAAACACATCTCACACCTTGTTGACACACGTGTCACTAATATGTTTATGGATAATAAAATATTTGTCTGGACAACTTTAGTTTACAATTGAAATGTTTTCAAATATTATTTAAATAACTTAACAAGTAATATGATTTCTTTAATTCAATTTCTTTCTAGATCAGCTAAGAAATTTTTTTAGTTACTTTTTCATTAAATAATTATTAAAATTAAATATCAAGTACATAAAAATTTCTAATTATCGCAATAATTGAACACGCATTCTTTACTTCAAGTGAAAAATACTGAAATCCTTGCATTTTACCGATTGAGCTATTGCCTGTTGATTTCAATTTTCATTAAAAACTGCTAAAACTCCGTTTAAAGTATTAAAAAATAATTAAATTTAATTAACGAATTAATATTACGAATTAATACTTCAAGTTTTAAAAATGTATTTGAACTTGAATGGAAAAATAAATTGTATTTTATTAATGATTGAAAATTTGAACAAAGTATAGGGAGAGTGTGAACTAATAGTAGAAATTGAAAAATATAGCATAGTTTAATAATATACATTCACGAATTAAAATTCGTTTGAAATAAATCAGCAGTAGGCAAAATTTCATGGATGAATAATCAAAATAATAAAAATTCAATATTACTTTATTTCGTCGATATATTTTTTAAATAAAATTAATGGATTATTTCACTACCTTTGAGTAGTGTATTACATGAATGAATTCATTATAGTTATCAAAATTCTATGAAACCAGCGAATAAAGAGGGAAAATGCTGTTTGAGTTGAAAATATGGAAATTTTAAGAAGATTTTATTTGTCAAGAAATTTAAATTTATTTGCTGTAGTTAAAAAAATGTCAATAAATTTACATTTTACAACGCTAGATGGCTCTGCAGTTGTCCAATTGATGCTATGCGCACGTTGGGATAAAAAGCAAAATAACGACGTAAAATTATTCATTGAGTGTATCGCATTCTGTTCAAAGCTCTCAAATGAAGTACATAATAAAAATGAATATACAAACAATAACAAAAATTTAATTGAACAATAACGCTTTCACACATTTATTTTGCTAATGTGCAGCTTTTTTCTACACTTAAGAATACAGTAGAAACGGTATTTAATTCTGAGAGCGTTCCGATATCCGCTAAAACAACGTTATTAAACAGGCTCGTTTTTCTGAATAATCTGATTGATAAAAGCAGTATCTTTAAAAGATATTCAAAGGCAAAGTTTTGTGTCTGTTTCCCCCTTATTTTCAAACTTACTTCCTAGGAAGATTAAATTTACCGGCAGAGAAATGATTAGCAGGAGGGCATTTAGATTTGAATGACATAAGAGATATGACTAAAGTAAGCAAGTAGTAAAAGAAAAGAGAAATTGCAGTGTAAGTTAACTTCCGATTACCTTGGAAGGTAATAACGGTGTTGTGATTTGTGAATGATGGGACTTACCTCTTTATGTATGTTTCATACATAATGTACTGGTAAATAAAGCTATTCTGCTCTTCTTCTTCTGCTAAGCATGACAGGTTCTGTCTGTAAATTTTAAGGCATATTCATGCCATAGGTCAAGACGTAATTTTTTGATTATTGACTGATTAATACTGAGAATTTTCCCTTGGCACTTTATTATCGTTTGTTTTTCGATTACACTAATTTTATAGATAAATTAGGTAATTTTGTTTCAATTTCTTACGAATATTTTCAATATAAAGTTTCAAAAGCTGATAAGTGTTACGATAAATAAAAATCAAATAAATGAATTATTTCTATTTTCCACTTTTTATTCTCTGGGAAGGAAACAAATTATAATCACGTACAATTAGTTTTGTTTTACTCATGATTAACTACACAGGATAAATTCTCAAATCACGTATTGTTATTATTTCATATTAAGTATAATAATAAATAAATTATTTCAAGATCTCGTATTATATAACAATAAACAATCTCGTACTGAGTTAAATATATTTTAATACATTAAACACAGTAATATATATATACAGCAAAATACCTTTGAACAATCACATTTCTGATAAATTACCTTTATTAACTTTTTCGAAATTTTGAAAACTAAGTTAAATCAATGTAAAAATTTATCAATAATATAATTATGTTATTTAATTAATGTAAAACTTATTCTGAATTAATCAATATAAAAATAAATCTTTAAAGAAATGAAAACAAACAGTACTATTTTATTTTATTGCCGAGCCTTCTGAAAATTCAAAAATACTATTCTATATTTAAAGAATTGCTCTAGAGAAAATAAGCTCATACATTTTTAATTTTTTTTGTCTTTCGATTTTTAGAAACCGAACAATACGGACAAAAGAATAATTCAATATCGCTGATTGAATTTGTTTATTTTTGCGTGACTACATAAATAAAAGATATTAAAATTTGAAAATGCATTTTGCTTTCAACTTTTTTCCGCATAGATTTTTTTGTGAAAAGAGAGTTATTAAAGATTTCGGAACTCGCTTCTAGTTCTAGAACTTCTGGGTGGAATAAAACAATATTAAACCATTAAAATTCATATTGAATTTCGAAAAGAATAAGGTAAGTATATATTTGAAAAGTAGAATAAACTATTATTTTATTTCAAAGATTCACTTATTTAAATATTCATTCGGTTTAAATATCCTAACGAAAGTCTGTTTTGTATGTAAAATCTGTCAAAAATGAAAAATATTAGCTATACATTTATTTTTAAAATTTTTGTTTTCGAATCTAGAAATGCCTTTTGTTGTCAAAAACATCAGGTTTAGTTGAAAAAGGTTTATTTAAAAATATTCATTCATTTGGATGAAATCGATGTTGTTCGGCAATACATTTTACTAGCTAATATATCCGGTACTGCTAGTAATAAAAATGCAGTCAAGTTAAAATATTTTGATCGTAAAATACGATTTTATATAATTATGTACATAGATAAAACTTTTATTACAGTACATACTTTCCCAAGGAAAGTGAAGATGAAAAGGTTCCTATTTGGTGGTTGGTTCACGTCACTCTTGTGGATACACGAAAAAGCTGGAATCTAATACATTTCATTCATGAGGGGACGTACTTCCTTACGGAAAGGTAGTACTGTGGCTGGTGATGGCCCGTAGAACTTAATTACAGCTCCCACCAGTGTAGCTACAGCGGCGTGTCGGTCATTCAAATTATGTTCCGGCGGGTTGGAGTAGCCAGTTTGTGATTTGCTATTACATCAGACATTTGATTGGTAACACTTGTTCTATAATTACATGCAATTGAAGGATATAACATCTCGTTCTTTCGATTTTTTTCTGCACAGTTCACACTGTTAAATGAATGAAATATTTCTAAAAGATGCGAAACAAAAATTTAAATGTAATATTGATAAAGTAATTAAACAAAATTTAAATGTAAATTGGTAATCACAATCTAATTACTGCCATATACATCAATAACCATATAATTGCTTCATATATATACCAATATAATTGCTTGTTTCAGTTTTTGACACAATTAGTAACAAATAAGAAAAAAATGCACTGAAAAATTTTGGTTATTGTTGTAGAGATAAAACATAAAATTTTACGATTATATTAGCATATTTTTGCGAGTGTTTTTGCTCGTGAGATTTGATTAATTGCAGTTCACGAATGCACTAGCTCTTCTTTTCTCAATTCCTTTGAGCACCGTGAAATAATAATGTTAAATCATTTTTAAAAAATATGTGAAACAAGAATTTAAAAAACTGCTAGTTGAGTAGGTCACAATCTAATTTTTAGCGTATTTCAAAACTGTTTGTTTTAAATTTTGAAAGAATCAATAAAAATTGTAGAAATTATTGTACTGAAAAAATTAACTACGAAACGTTTTATTTATAGTGAATCAAATATTATTTTACTTTATGAGAGTAAATGTTTCTGCTGCTATGGATTATATAACAGGGCATATCATTACTAAATATATCAAAATAAGTAGTATTATAATAAATAATTTATTTTAAACATTACCAAAAATTTTAATGATCATTTTAACTTCTGTGTTAGCTCGATAAACAAATTATGAGTAAATAATATTGTAGTAATGATTAATGTAATAATAATTTTTCCGCTTCATTTAGCTGTCGCTCTACGAGAAAAACTTTACCATAACATACATGACAATTATTTATTTTATGAATTCATTTTCATTGCAAATTCAATATGTTTTATTATTTCGTGAGAAAACTGCATATTAAATGTTTTTTCATGAAAATTTTAGCATAAGACACAATATAATATCACAGAAATATCTACTCTAATGCATGCTTGTAGTAGGCGCCAGTATTGGATTAGAACTTAACGAACAAACTTTGTCTCTCCAACTATGATATAACTTACCTGTGTTTTGGTAGGATTACTAACATGAATTCACTTAAATATAACATTTAAAATACCCAAGAGAATTTATACATCTCTAGAAGCGAAGCACAAAATGGAAAAATTGATTCAAAGGATGCAGCAATCTTTCCTTTCCTAACTTTACTATGCAATAAAACACAGAATTGACCTTCAAGTATTTTTGTCCCACGAACAGACTTCCTCCTCTAATGCAGGATAAAAGTGATGTGTTTTATTTTATTGTCAGTATCAGCGATAGCTATCAAAGAATGTATGGCAAATATTGTTATTTTAGTACGTTTTATGAGTCCTCTTTCTTTATTGCTCGTTACGATAATCTTTAACTCATCGTTAGGCGAGGATATTACATACTTTATATTAGATGAGTTGATCGCCCAGAAAATAGGCCTTTTATTCTCTAGGACTAAACTTTTATCGGTAATACATATTTTCCAACATATTACTTTATTTCCCCTATGTTACAAAAATATCTCTCGGTTTCCTTTCAAATCTCTCAATTTTCTAGGATTTACATTTTTTAGACATAGTGAAAATAGGAAATTGTTATAGTTTCATCGATATGAGAATTTTATTTTCGATTTCGGAAGAAACTTAATTTGCGATGTTAAATGCATTTTGCGTTATGTTTTTACTTTGGTATGCAATATAAATAATCAAGTAAAAACTAAATTTCAATGAATGCTGTTTGCAAACCTGTGTCCTGGTATCTGAGAGATCAGAATTATGTTTTCCTAATTTTAAGAGTCAGTAGTCAGAGTCTTGGCCTCGGAAACCAAGGGTCTCAAGTTCGAGGCCGTTTTTCGCTGAAGAACTCTCGTATAAGGGAATCCGGTGCCCACTAAACACACCGAGGCCAAAAGCCTACTCTAGCCAAATGGCTAGAGTAGGCTTTTAATCGCAGTTTTATTTTTTTCTCACTCAAAATTATTTCATCAATTCCACAGGGCACAGCGGATGCCTGATGATGGGTTGCCAGTTCAGGCGTCGTCCACGTCATCTGACCGTAGTTAATATTTACGAAATCAGTCCCAAGATAATCTTAGTGTTGCTTTAAAATGGGAAAATGGTATAAACCAACTAAACTGACCTTTGATTATATGCAAAGGAATTTATAACTTCCCTAATACCCATTGATCAAAATTCTATGAAGATAAGTAAAATGGCTATGAACACCCAGAATCTTATTTCAAACAAAAATATAAAATATTCCCAAACGATAACAAATTTTCATCTTCTGATGCAAACTTGAAATTCTTTTTGACGGTATTAGTTCATATTTCTGTCGCTTTTGTAAAAAATAGGAAAAGAAAAGAATGTCTTTGTAGCAAAAATAATAGTAAAACAGAAATTCAGTCATTGGATATTTATTTCTCTAGTAAATAAATCAATTAAGAAAATCCATATTAAGAGTTATTTTAATGCAAGTAAGATTAAATTATAGTATTTGGTACTTGAATATAATCTGACACGGTATTGTAAATTGCAATTTAAGTTCCCGATTTTTATCCTGTAATGTGTTTTTAACTATTTTCTGCTTATGCACCAAGAATCAAAGATTTCTAGTGCATTCTCTAAAAATATTTTAGATATATGCGGATATCAGGTATCTCATGTACGCATTCACAGATATTTTTTTTAATAAATGTATAATCAGATTATTGATATGTAAAACCCTGTCTGAGCCCACTACTTTAGAAAAAGTGGAAATATGGGATTGCTTTCCTAATAGATAGTTGTTATCCTTCATAGATTTCACTTATATTCTATTTGCTGTTGGCAGCCTCTTAAAACGGCTGGATAATAAGCTTTATTGTTATATATTTATCGGTCTTAAATACGCTTTATTGTTATATATTTATCGGCCTTAAATAAGCTTTATTGTTATATATTTATCATTCTAGATACAAAGATATTTCGCAGCTTTAGTAAACTTTGGTATTTTTTTTCAAACATATCCAGTCTTTCTCTAAAAGCAGGAAAACATATCTTCACACAGAAAAAGACATACTTACTTTTATTTTTCTTACATATTTTATAAGATGAAGTACTCTCAGTTAAGAGCGAGGCTTCGCTAAGAATAAACGGTCGATTGACTGCAACAAGCATTTGCTTCTTTCTGCGCTATCCGTAAAATATTTGCCGATCCTTCTTCTCAAGTTCCACAAACATGAACTCCATTATTTAATGCAGCATGATCATCTGCCTGTTGCATTTGTCTTTATGTCCCTTTTTCTTAAGTCATTTATCATTATTTGACTTGATCACTCGCAGTCAGACATGCTGAATCAGGCATTCAATCAATTACTGATGCATCTATGAGAACAATAAAGATTAACAAAAATTCATAATTTTATCAGAACTTATCTAATCTCATAAAAGATCAGATTATCGTATGAGATTTTATATATATATATATATATATATATATATATATATATATATATATATATATATATGTGTTAA
>JAPMOQ010011078.1:0-11993 GCA_026543055.1 Argiope trifasciata | reverse complement strand
TCAATGTTTGATAAAATTTATGATAATCTAAATTAATTAAAATTAATACATAATAAATAAACACAGCATACCTCAACACATTGTTTTAAGCCTCCAGCTGCGGCATAATGTAAAGCAGTATTCCCTTCCTAAAAGAAAATAAATGCAAATTTAAATAAGTATAAGGCAATTTAGCAAAGTATATTTAAATCAGTTTATTTTATGAATTATTACTTTTACACTGAATTATTTTTAAAATTTAAAGAATAATGTATCTCAAACAAAACAAAAAAATTTCTATTCCCATATCGTATTTAATGTTTTCCTTAAAAAAATTCAAAAACTAAGTAAAAAGCTGAAATGTACATTATCCACGGCATCAAGTTTCAATTTCTTTTCACTATTTGTAGGATGTCGCCACTGCAAGAGTAGACTTAAGCAAGCAGCTCTCTTGTCTTGGTTTATCGGAGGTCTGGTATCATCTACTTGGCATACTACATGCAAGGGTGTTTCTCCAACAGCATTCTTTTTATTAGGATTTCCCTTCAGATCATGTAAAAATATCCTAAAATGTATATATAAAAAAAGAATGAATAATATTAAAATATCAAAATCACTAAACTTACATTTAGTCATTTTCTACATGCTTTACTCACACAACTTTACCATTTTCTACATTAAAAAATGGATGAAATATAAAAAGTAATATCAATTACATCTAATATAAATATAGAATATGAAATATAGAACTATATGAAATATTGTTTTATTAAAAATTAATGATAGAAATATAAAATTTTATACCTAAGCAATGGTTTCATGGCATGGAGTGCAGCTAAATGAAGGGGTGTATTATGCTTTAAAGAATCCCCATAAGAAGAATTAGGATCTAAACTGTGTTGTAATTCCAGTGAATGTTGAAATACTTGAAGAGCAGCATATTCTTCACCATTTTGTAAATATCTTCGAAATTTACTAGAAGAGCTGCCCATTTTATTGTTGTACAAAATACTGTAAAAAAAAAGATTTGTAGAAATAAAATATCTTTCAAAATATTTACTCTAAAAATTTACTATGAATTAAGTAAAAATAAATATCACTTCAGAACGCTTACTTAATTGACACAACCAGGCGATTATTATTATTGTCCAATATAGTGGAATATATGATTGATATATATTGATAACTGCTACTCTCGATCAGTTCAAGAATGTAGCTGTTTTGCTGATACTTGTTCTGATGCTTCAAGTTCCTACATTCAGCCCATTTTCAGATTCCGTTAAATTATGTTCTTTACCCATTTCTTCCTAAGCAACACAATGCAGCTGATGCTCTTCATCCTATAACCCTATTTTATAAATATTTATAAATTTATTTTTGGGTGCTAATGGCATGGGTATAATATTTAGGTTAAATGGGGTGCTGCAAAATTATAGCCATTTTGCATTTGAGTATCAAGTGGCCATAATAATTTAATCACTTGGTGTATGTGATATGACGAATGATACTCCTTCAGGAAAAATAAATAATAATCAAAAATTAGCATGAGTTTTAATGGTGCATTTATTTTACTTGTCTTAAAATAAGCACTAAGTATTTGATACAAAATTTGTTATTATAAGATAGGTAGATATTTCACGATGATGAAAATCTATTATTACAATAATATTAATGCTGATGAAGAATGTTTTCTAGATATAAATGTTCTGTCAAGTGAACTGAGACACTTCATTAGAATTTTATCATTATTTAGCTACACACATACACACACAAAAAAAAACTGAATTTGCAGGAAAACATGTCTGAACATAAACTGGTATATATATATATATATATATTATAGCAATTTTTTGCCTTTCATTGCAACCTTAGGTTGTATATAGAGCGTCTGTAAGAAGTAAGTATTGAAAAACATAATTGTAAAATACAAAACATATCCTTGTTAAAAATGAGAATGACAGATACAAAATCAGGAATTATTTATTTTGCTATTGCGATACTTAAAAATCAATATGAATTCATGCCATTTCATCAAAATGTACTTGACCCACAAAGGCTCATTAATGAAATAAGTTCCTGGAAATAGACATCCCTCTTTCTCATTTAACCATAATTTATAAACAAAATACATAGCTTAAAAAAATCCATAATGTCTTTAAAAACTGCTAATTAAATTAAATAATAAAAAGAAGTTTATCTAAACATCATATAAAGCAAGCTACTACTAAATAATTATATAAAAGAAGGTTTCACCCCTATTCGTTTATATCTAAGGTCCTGCTAAAAAATCGTAAAAAATTTTTCTTAATTAAATATAATTTAATACTGTAAGTAAAATTGCAAAAGGTTCAGATTCAAAGTATTTACTTTTCAAAAGTTTAACAAAGGATTTAAAGTTATTTTTCATAGTATATAAAACTGAATTGAAAATTGCCTATACTTGTTAATATTATTCAAAAATTAAATTGTGATTCCTTATAACTAAGTTTGTTTTACATTTTTACCATGCAGGGGAATTATGTACATGGCAGCAAATTCCAAAGAGTTGTATGTAACTTCTATTAAGATAATATCTCACTGTATGTATTCATCTTTTTTTTTTTTTTTTTTGTAATTTTTTTATTAGATTAATTAAATTGGACGGTTTTGCTAAATTTGGTTAGCATATTGTTGAGGAATCTGGTACCTAACTTTTTTTTTTAATTAGAAGAATTGAGAAATGTCAAATAATTTATTAACGAGAACAATCCTTAAGAGTTGCCAGTTAAATATAAATGGTTGATACTTAAAATTATAGTGTTATATACAATGCAAAATCATTAGTTTTCTGATAACTTAATATGACTGTTTCCAAATAATGAATGAATTATAAAATAAAATTAAACCCATTTTACATTTCATCATATCAAATTAAATAGTAAATTAAAGATTTCACACAATTTTTCAATAAAAAATTAAATTATTAACTGATTAGAAAATATTCAAGAATTAAAAAATATTCATCTAATTTTAAGTTTCTAAAATGATACATAATTTTTTATCTTCATCTTCTTTTAAATGTATTCATTGGTTTGTTTTCACTTTAAGAAGATAGCACAGAGCAGCCTTTCACATTATTAAAAGAATTTATGTTTACTCATTTAGATTTCAAAAAAGTATATAAAAGCTTGCTTATATTGCTCTAATAACTAAAAATAAATTGCTTCAGTATATAAAAGCTGTTTTTTATTTGCATTTAACTACTAGGAAAATATGCAAAAATTTAGTTAAGAAAATTCCATTGTTTCAAATGTATTTCATTGTTCATTGTTTCAAAAAATAAATTTAAATAAATTCATCGCAGATATCTAAATACAATTTTTATCATTTAATAACAACAAAATTTTATTGCTTTAAATTTAAAAATACGTTTTACTATTTTTTATTTAATATATTCAAATAATAAAAATGCAAATTCATACCGAAACCTTTTTTCGAATTCTTATGACACTTGCACAAGATATTCTTTCATGGAAATACTAACGAATCTAAGAAAATCAGTAGCATTAACTATAGCAAAAAAGTGTACTATTAATTTACTATAATCAAAGCTACACAAGGGATATAACTAATCACATAATTTTTTCCCTCATAAAATGTCAATGTTTGTTTGAAAACAAAACATTAAGTGAGGTTCAAAGACAAGACGCAAACTAACGCGCTTTCATTATCATATGATTCGAGGTAATGGAATCAAAGTTGCAGTATGTACTATTGATTCAATGACAATCTTGCACCACCATATTAGAATGAAATTGATATAAACAGGGCCTTTAATTTAGAAAAGAGAACAACAGAAATTTAGATTTGTTATACAAAAAGTTCCTCTTTTATACATTAGGAAAAAATTGAACTGTCGAACACAACAATGGAAAAGGAGAGATCCCAATTATTATATTCAAGGAGCGGTTTGGCCGAATATTTTATCGCATTTGCTATTTATTAGTGAAGATTAGTAATTTAAGTTTCCATTATCTCTATTTCTTGAAATTAATTTCTAAAATTATGAAATAAAGTAAATCATTTTTAATTGCTGAAAAGTCATTTTCGTTTTGAAATTTAAATCGTAAATTTCGTTTTACTAATTTTATATTGAAAACATTTATGGCAACACTTTGCAATGTTTACGTCTATCAACAGCTGCACGTTTTATTTTGGAGAGATTTTGGAAAACTATGTAATACTAAAGTTATATGATGTGAAGTTAATATTTTAGTTAATTTCATTATTGTTGATATTTCATCAATTCTTAGTACAGAAATTATTTATTTGCGAAAATATCTTTTTTATTTTAAGTATATATCATGTTGACGTATTCTGATAAACTTATTATGGCCCCTATGGTTCGTGTTGGTACTTTACCAATGCGATTGTTGGCGCTGGAATTTGGAGCCGATATTGTTTATACAGAAGCAAGTATTTATTTTATCATATAAAATCTATGCTCTGCTTTCTTCGAATGAAAGAAGAACGATTCTTTCGATAGATATCTGATAATTTTTTTTTATTACTTTTCCCCCTGTTTAAATTTTACTACTAAATTTTCCTCAGCTGAATGAATAGTCCATATTATTCCAGATTACTTGAAAAGTGGATAGAAATTTTGATAATAATTTGTCAATCATTGAAATCGTCTTTTTCATATCGTAAGAATCGTCTACTCATTTCTACTGTGTTTGAAATTGATAAAAGTTATTAAATGATAAAAATTTTCAATTCCTTTAATTTATAATGTACCTTTATATCATTCAATAAGAATAGTTAAATAATAAAAATCTCCAATTCCGGTCATTTTGAATCTGAATTAATCTTAGATGAGCAGCCGAACTGTCATAGTGTCATGCATATTTAAAAGGGAATTTTTATAAAATTTTCTGAACTTTTTTTTATGAACCATTATTACATGTTGATTCATTTCTCTAAAATCTTTCTATCCTCATTTTCTTAACGGTATCTTATTTTAGCTGCAGTTATCAAAAATACTGATCTTACTGCTGTTGAATCATAAATTTTTTGTTTTTTGTGACATGTCTATTTCTACATGTGTATGTTCATTTTATGTGTAATCAGAATTTATCATTTCATATTCTCTTGTATTTTCACCCAATTAAAAATTTACAATATTTATAATTGATTATTGTGCACAAATAATTTATGCACGAGTTCATGCATGTAGAAAAGAATCTAAAGCTTGTTTTATAGATAATAATATAATATTTATATAATTTATCTTTGACAAAATGATGTTTGTTTATGAATTGCTTTCCATATTATGCTATTTTGCTTTTATTCATATTCATAAATATTTAAAAACCAATTTTTAAACCATTATTGATACATTTTTTTTTCCAAAATTGTCATTTGCTTTTAATATGCAGTACAGAATTACTTTTGATTATTCTTGTTTGGTTAATCTTAAACATATACTTTGATTATTTTTCCCCCTATAGGAGATAATTGATTTCAGACTTTTAAAATGCCAGAGGATTGAAAATCGTATGTATCCAATTTAATATTAAAAATATATTCTTGCTACAATTAAGGTGTATTCACATAATGCTAACTACTGTGTGCAATAGAAGATCATGCCTACTTCTGGAAATTCATGTGACCATTGCTGGACAATGGCAAATAGTTGTCTCATCAGGGCAATCATAGGCCATTATCTCTAGATGTTGTCTCAACTATTCATATGAGTATAATACAGGGACAACAATTGCATGCAAAAGTTAGCCTCGTGTGAACCTACTTTAATGCACTGTCTTTTCTGTTAGGGAAACCAGAAAGTAGTGTCATTTTTACGAATGTTAATATTCATTACTCGCTTATCAGCTCATTGTATACTTCAAAGTCATGCAAAAACATTTTAAGATTAGTTAAGGGTGAAAGTGGAAGCAAATCTATATCAAACAATTGAGGGACTGTTAAGCAACTCTAGTCGGCCATTCAAGAACATATCCAACAGATTGGTAAAGTAAACAAAGCAGGCATGATCTGACCAAACAAAACTAAGTTAACTAATCCACCATATACAACTGACTGCTTCAGCTACAGAATACAGAAGCATTTTTTTTTTTCTTTGGAGATGAAAACTAAATCCTCCACGAATAATCCAAATTGTAAAAGGCCATTACTTTTTTCCAAAAAAAGAAATGTACTTTGTGTGTTTGATGGAGTATTTGAAGTGCTGAAACCTGGTCATGTGTGAATGTGGACCTTTACTATGAACAAGTGAATCAAATAAATCAATCTTTAATGGAAAAGGCTGCTGTAACTATCAACAGAAAGTATATTATTCTGTAACACAATTATGCAAAACCACCACATTGCTCCAGATGAGCCCTGGAAAAAATTAATGAATTGAGAAGGGATGTATTGCCTTACCCATCATACACAACACATATTGCTTCATTGAATTTCCATTTATTTTGGTATTAATTTTCTAAGTAGCAAAAAATTTCAAAATTTAGATGATATCCAAAACACCATTAAAAGTGAAAACTTCATAAAGTTCATCTGCTTGAATTTAATATAGAAAAATGACATTACTTTTCAGTCCCTAATATGTATTTTATAAATCTTTTATTTACTATTTGTATTGTTTGCATCTGTTTAGAATGTTAATTAAAAATTATCTTGTTTGAATTTATTTACATTTAGTGTTTCTCGTGATTTTTTTTAAGAAGTAAAAAAACAATAATGCCGATTACATTTATAAAAAAAACAATTCAACTTTGTTTGCAGTTTAATAAATCTTTTTCTTTTAAATTCATGCAATATTAATTTATTTTCAACTAGCTGTTTTTGATGACCATTCTAGCACTATTGTTTTATAACCAAGTTTCAATCTTCTGATAGAGAATTAGTCTTATTGGGTTCCACAACAAAATATTTTTAAAATTCAAATTTCAATAATATAACTTGTATTACACTTATTATATAACTAAATTAGTATCATTCAGAAAGAAAAAAAAATTCTGAATGATACTAAAAAATGCGAAAATGGTACAGAAACCATTTTTAGGTGGAGTTATTCTGAAAAAACTCCAGAATCTTGCTTGATTTCTAATTAGTTAAAATTTTGAGGAAAATTACTGTAAGGTTTGCATTGCCTTTGTTGTGTATGTGATTTGTGTGTAAATTAGCAATATAAGCCAAGTAAAAAGGAATACAAAATAATCAAAATTATAACTAATAGAAAAAGAATCCGGCCTGAAGACTTTTTCAAGGGCTACCCTTAGGCAAGGAATAAAAATGTACGGAGTTGCGGATAAGTAAGCGGACTGTATAACAGTGTTCTATGTATTTTTTCAAAATTGCTGTCTCAGGTATCTACAGGTTACCACAGCAGCGCCAGAATATATCTCGCGCCACCACATAATTCACAAAATAAGTTGTTACAGTTAACAACCAAAAATATTATTATAGAATTAACTGAAAAATATTAAAAATGATTTATTATTGAGTTTTAAGTCATTTAGCTCTTGCAGTGTTACATGGTTGCTAGGCTGGCGTAGTTACATCATGCGCCAAGGGACGATGCTTCGCCGCCAAAGGCGTGATTTTACAAATACGGAGCATCCCGCCCGGCGTTGAAATATACATATTTTTCAATAGAAAATGTATATAAAGTAACAACACTGATACTAAATTTGACTCTTAAAAATAAAAAAGAAACAATTGCAAAAAAATAACACAATTATAACTTGCACAATGAATAATACAATTAATAATTTAAAAAAGTAATACAAATGAACATTTCAATTAAAATCAAAATTATCTACAATAGATAAAATGCAAGTTTCAGAAATAGGTCTTTCCTTTTGCTGCGCGTATATCTGCTACTCTGACATTACCATCTGGGCTTGAAATTACTTTAATGACTCGACCTGAAAGCCATTGCTAAGTTGGAAGTTGAAGGTCCTTAATCAAAACTAGCATGTCAGGAGTTGAATTTTGTTTTTTATGCAGCCACTTTGAGAGCTGTTGTAAATGGCTTGTAGTGATTGGATTTTCGAAGCGTTAACAAAATAAATGTTCATAGATGGCGCTAGGCAACTAGAGTGAGATTATTTCGAGTGTTAGCTCTTAGCGAGGGAGTTACTGCGCAGAGTAACTCCAACGAATCTGGAATAAAATTGTTAAGTTTTTCTATTTGATTATTTTTTTTTAAAGCACTCACGAACCAGCCACGACATGGCTCATATAACTGTTCTGCCAGTGTCTCCAAATAGTTTGTACTAATTTTTGAGTTCGTTGCCATCGATTGAAAAGATATCTCTTGTCGATGAAGTTAGGTTCTGGGACAGAGTTTATAGATTTTCCTTTGAGGAAATTACCTGGTGTTAATACTCCCGTGAGTATCAGTTGGAAGAGGGGAGAGGAGTAGCGAATTGAGGATGCCCTCAACTGAGTTATTACTGTCAAAAACTCTTCAAGTATTAGTCTTGCTATACCTATTACCCTTTTAAAATGGTATTTAAAGAATTTTACGTCTGCCTCCCAAAGACCGCCAAAATTGCAGTCCTAGAGGGTAAAAATTCGTAAGAAAGCATGTTGGAAAGATCTTCGCTACCTATCATTAGTTTGTATAAGCGTTTAACCTCTGCGGAAGCACCTGTAAAATTGGTAGTATTATCACTGAAAATTATGGAGCTTTTGCCACGTCGTGCAAAAGATCTTTTTAACGTTGCGATTAGAGCTTCAGAATTTAAATCCGAGAGAAAATCTATGTGCACAGACAACCTTGGTTGTCATACATACAAACAAAGCAACATATATTTTCTGAAGAGTGTCTTATTTCAAAAGGCCCACATAAATCTATCCCTACATTTAAAAATGCTGAACTAAGTGTAACTCTTTCTGCTGAAAGGTCTCACATAATTTGATTAGAGATGTTTTGAAGGCTTGTTTCTGAAGCATTTAACACACTCGTGAACGGCTTTGCATGCTGCATTTCTGCCACCAATTGGCCAATATTTTAAACGAACAGTATTTAGAAGGGCTGTGGAGGGCCTACATGAAAGTCTCGTTTATGATGATACTGAAAAATAAGTGTGACTAATTTATTTCCCACAGGCAGAACAACTGGATGTTTCTGATTAAAATTTAAATTAGAATGCGCGAGTCTGCCACCTACCCTAATTAGTCCATCAGATGGTAGTAGATCAATTGTAGGATTAAGCAATTTAAATTTACTCATAGATGGAACTGTCGCTCCCTTTTCTAAAGCCGAGATTTCAGTTGAAAAATGCTTTACCTGCACCAATTTTAAGAGTACATTTTCAGCGTTCATGTATTTCTCTTGTTTGAGAAATCCCTTTCCCTTTTCAGGAAATTTGCTACTTCAAACGAACCTAAAAATAAATGCTACAGTTCTGATTGGTTTATGAAAATCATTTGTAAATAGCAAGTAAATCATCTAAAAATTTAGAATTATTATTTAAATTCAAAGTTATTTTGGGAATTGGTTTGAGCTCATCGATATAAAGTTTGTCGATTGAGTCATTAGAAATTTGCACAATCTGAAAGGCAGGTAAGTTTAACTTTGAAAAGTCTGGTCCTGGCAAGAGACCCTTGCAACCTCTGGTTGCAAGGGTCTTGGCATCAAGTTCTCTGGAAAGCAAATCAACAGGATTATGCTCCGATGGAATGTGCTGCCACTGGTAATCTTTCGTTAGTTTCTGAATTTAACGGTTGCTCACAAATGTCTTAAGCAAGTTAGATGGAGTCTTTATCCAGGCGAGGGCTATAGTTGAGTCTGAACATAATGTCTATTTGTAGCCTCAGTGCAACTATGACTTTCTGCGTAAGTTTTGTGAGAAGCAGGCAAGAGCAAAGTTCTTATAGGCATGGTGGTAGTTTTGGTTGGTGCTACCCTTGACTTACTACAAAGGAGTCGCATAGTTACATCATTAGACTTGGACACAGTTTGTACGAAAAATGCAACACCATTTTTGAAAAGGCGTCTTCAAATCCAAGTAGCACAATAGACTTAGAGTAAAATGGAGGAAAATATCTCGGAATACGAATGGATTCAGTATGATCTAATAGGATCTTAATGATGTTCTCCCACTGTTTGGAAACAACTGTAGGTAGTGTCTCGTCCCAGTCCAATTTAAGTGACCACAACTGTTGCATGAATGTTATGGAACAGTTCATGCACGCCATGAACTGTTCCAAAACATTCTTAGAGTCTTGACCATTATTTCTTCAGAATTGCGGTCAAGCTTGAATTCTTTAAGTTCAGTTGATGAAGCCTTGTTGGAACACCACTTATGTAACGTCATGCCTTCTCGTTGAAGCAGCTGTGTTAATTCTGATTTGAGGTTTTCAAACTCTCCGAGTTCTGAGGCACCGGAGAGGCAATCATCCATGTAGAAATCTTGGGAGTACTGTCTTTGAGTTTCCTATTTTCTCTGAATATTCAGGTTTGAATGGCATTTCTACAACAAATCTGCCATCTGGTTTCCTATAATGCGTTTTTGTGGAATGTTCGTTACAATATTTTAACTCGCCACAAATTTCATTTATTTCAATTTCCCAAAAGCGCTTGAGAGTTTTATCAAGAGAATCTATGTTTTTAGTTAAAAAACAGTGTTTAGGAACATTATAAAGATTATTACCTGAAATGACTCCTGAAACAAGATATCCAAAACAACTAGACTGCGGGAATAAGTTGTTCCCCAGTTTTATTTTATCTTCATTCAATAATGAGAAAAATAATTATGCGCCTAATAGAATATCTATTTTTTGTGGAATGAAAAATGACGGATCAGCTAGTTTAACTTTCCTGGGAATGTTTAAATTCGAAATATTTAATCTTTTAGAAATTGTGAAACTAGTAATGTTAGGAACAAAGCCGATTTTTTTAACCAAATCTAATCTATCGGATAATTTCATTTCTTTAAATACATTGTAATTATACAGCGCATGTGTTTGCAATTTACAAGCGACACACAACTTAGGAGATTTATCTGCTTTGACAAAAAAGGATTTCGATCGATCTCAGTTATATTTAGAAGGAATGTTGGTTTGAATATTATTTAACATTTGGCATCTCCTTTCTGAGAATTCTAGAAAACAATCGAATTCAGGCACTTTGTTGTCTTGCGGGTTTCCCGATCTAATTTTTCGAGAATGATATTTAATAACAAAGCGTCGGACAATTTCTCTCTTGCGAAATCTAAGATTTTTTAAGATGGTATCCAATATATTGCGCAGATCTTTGCCTGATTCATGCTTTAAAGGATGAGCATTTTAAATGTTGTTTATGTGGTAGTTAACAATTGTTCTTTTATTTTCATAGCGTTGCTCTAAAGCGTTAAATAGAGAAGAATCTATGCTATGTCGTTTCTATGCTTTTAGCATCTCCTGTAAGTGATTCATGTAAATAATGCAATTTTTCATTTTCGGAAAGTTTAGGAGTTTTCACTGATTAGGCTATTAAATTGCGTTTTGAACAAATTCCATTCTTCAAATTTTCCGCTGAAAAACGGAAATGGAATTTTTGAAAGTTTGATAAAAGCTTTTCTAGGCTAATCAGTAACAGAGACCTCAATAATTGGAGTACGAACAAAGTCAATTTTCATAGCTTTCAATTTATTAATAGAGGTTTTAAGCCTTGCCTCTCTGTTCTGAATGACCTCGTCGACTTCGAATAAAGAAGTTTCAATTTTCTGGAAATCTTCTTCTGTAGCGATTTTGAAGTAATTATCCTTTAATTGTTCGAATTTGCTTTCGATGTTCAACACAATGTCCAGTTGGGCTTGAAGCTCAGGAATGTCCATTGTATTTTCTCCTTCAATAAGGACATTATTTAGTTTCGTAAGCTGGCCTTTGATGTTGTCACATTTACGATTAAGTGATATGATATCTGTCATATTTAGCGTAATGAATTCGACAAATTTATTAATAGAATTATTTTATAGGATCTGGATGACTCCGGATCGTTTAGGACCAAATTGTGCGGAGTT
>JAPMOQ010011073.1:100154-138379 GCA_026543055.1 Argiope trifasciata | reverse complement strand
ATTAAGGAATATTTTGAAGTTTTTGTAGCCGTACAGTAATGCAAAAAGAGATTAATGATTATTTTGAAGTTTTTGTAGCCTTGATAAAGCAAAAAAGGATTAATCAATATTTTGAGGTTTTTGTATGCGTACAATAATGCAAAAGAGAATTAATGAATATTTTGAAGTTTTTGTAGCCATACAGTAATGCAAAGGAGGATTAATGAATATTTTGTGGCTTTTATAGCAGTACAATAATGCAAAAAAGGATTAAAGAATATTTTGGGGGTTTTGTAGCCGTGCAATAATGCGAAAAAGTATTAATGATTATTTTGAGGTTTTTGTTGCTCGAGTAACTTATAAAAGGGGGGCAGTACGTTACAAATTTGGATTGGAGTGTAAAAGTTGCTACAATACCACATTCTGGTGCTGACCAACCAACAGTTGTTTTCAAAAATTTAATTCTCAATTTCATTTCAGTCCCGTCCGAACCTCGACTTCTCAGCGCAACCTCGGTGGCAGAAAAAAAAATTGAGATCTCGTGGACGGAGCCAGAGTATCCCAATGGCATTATCGTCCAGTATCACGTCACAGTTTGGGCTGATGATTTCTCCAAAAAAGTCTTCAAAACTGAGACTCGCTCTGAATTCGCTGAGATTTCAGGACTGAAACCTGCCACTAGATACATCATTCAAGTAAGAATGTGATGAATTTTTTACAAAAATTTTAAAGGAAACAATAAAATTTAAGTATTTGGTTTGTAAAACCATTGATAATTCATTAGTATTATTAACTTTCCAGCGGGCGCGCCGTCATACGAACATGAAAGGTCGCGCGTATTTCCCACATACGCTATAGTAAAATGTAAATTTTAAAAGTCGTAACTATTAAAATTATTTTGTAAATAGCTTACGATCAATAACTACAATTACTTTAAACATTTTTTTATTTAAAAAGAAGCGGAAAAAATGTTAACATAGATTGCAATAACAATATAAAATTACCACAGGTTAACTGAATTGATTTAAAAATAATATAAATGAAATTGCCGATATTTTGACAGAACAATTTGCATATAAAATATAAAAGTGCAAAAAATAATACATAATTTATGTATAAAAAGTAATTGAAAGCTAGATATGAAAAGGAAGAAAATAGTTTCATTGTTATTTCGTTGCAGCTTTGCAATTCGAGCAAATGTCTTTAGTGTGCTCCAAACATATAAATTTCTGGCAAATCTCACAACTGAAGCTCATGATTCTAGTCGCTTTTCTTTTGGGCAGAGTTTGCATTTTTTCCCTGACGTTGCATCTTCCCCTTCTTCAATATCTAGTTCGGCTTTTCTCTTTAGCGCCTTTAATTTTAGCTCACTTTGTAGAGACTTGGGTGCTTTTATTCAACATTTTCTTTCTTAAGTGCATTTTCCAACTGTCGCCAGTCTGAAACAACACAGATTTATTTGTAAAATCTTACAAAATTAGATGTAACAAAAACTTACATGAACGGTCGCGTGTATCTCTAAAATACAAATATCTGATCGGCAGAGACCTATTAACACCACAAACTTACTACGACAACTGAAAGAAGGTCAAACGGAGGTGGAAAAATAGTTAAGAACAGGTTTTCCCAGCGCCACCAGATCTAAAAGTATAAAACGAAATTCATCTCTAGTGTATCTCTCTCGCATACACGCTCCCACTGGAAGGATAATAATTTAATAATTAATATAAATCGACAATCAAAATTAGGAATTGAAAAATATATTAATGTAGAAAGTTAACTGATATTTTTGATGTTAAGTAATATTTTTGTAGAAAGTTAAGATATTAAGCCTAACTCAGTTGCTTTAACATCATTCAGTAAACCAATCGATGAAATGTTCACATTGTCATTCGTCCAGCTGTTTGGCATCAAGTTAGCGCATTAAGAAGAAACGATCTCTACTCCATAGCTGAATCGTTATAAAATTGGTCTCGTAATCAAGAGATTATCAGTTACAATACGGTTAATTGAAAATTTTTGAACAGGTTTTCGTTTATTTGTTTCTCCTTTATTTCGTTTTCCAGAAGATTCTGGACCTTTCTATAATTTACTAGATAAGCGCACTGGACTTTTCTTACTGTCTCCGGAAAAGTATTGTGGAACTTTCCTTGCTGATATAAAAACCGAAGATCTCTCAGTTCAGAGTTGAGTTAATAAATTAGTTTAACTTTGCTTCCTGTGCTTTCTTCAGTTCTATCTACGGGACAATGTTTTGACTGAGAGCTTGTTGATTGATTTCTCAATTTTCTAAATTTAAGACTTAAAAGGCGATATAAAATTCTTCTAAAAGATACTTGAAGAGATCCTTCACAAATAAATTTGAAATAATTTCTACTGGGTATTAATTAGGGATGAAAATGTGAAACTCTACATCTAAATTTCTTACAACTTCTGAATATGTTTTTATTATGATTTTTTTTTCGGAATAATTTTTTGTGATTTTTATTTTTAGATAAATGCTGAAACAAATGCTGGTTGGGGATCACCAGCTGAACTCAGTGAAAGAACTCTAGACGGAGGTAGGTAGCATCAGCATTTTATTGTAATAACTTTTATTTTAAAAGCATAGATTTTCGTATGTATCTAAAGCTGTAAAAACATTGTTTATTGCGTTTACAAATGTTAATCATCTATACTTATAATAAAGCTCAATGGGTATGTGTATTGGCGCTCTACAGGCCAGACCGTTGGACCTACAGCTACCAAATTTGGTACATGTATACCTTGGAGGTCGGGAATGGGCACCTTGGAGCCCTTTTTTCGAATTTTTAAATTAGAATTTGAATTAAGTTTAATCTTTTAGAACTTTCCGTCCATCATCTTAAAGAAAATATTAATTTCAGACCAATCAATGCCCAAAATTACTTCAAGGCTAATGAATATGTGATTTAATTTCAAATTTTAGAACGCATTACTCATGGCTAACCAGCTGGTCACCAAAAGCGGCTAGTATAAAATAAATCTTTTTTTGAAATAAATGCACAGTTTTTATATTTCATACTGTGGTAAACTTCTTAGTCAATCAGCCGAAATGGTCATTTGGCAACCTTTTCTATATTTGCCAAGTTGGAAATTTAATGTAATAACTACATAACCTTGTAGCTGTTTGTATTGTGGTGTCGCACGAATCTGGAGATTGAATCACGCCAAGGATCGTCCTTACGATTTGCAGCCGCCTAGCATATCCGCTAGGCAAAAGTGATCACTAATGTTCCGTGGCTGAAATTGGCTTATTAAGGTACCACCACAATACTCCCCCATCAGTGAGACGGTAGAGAGACGAACCGTTTTATAGCATCAGGAGTTATGGCAAGTGAGAAGCGTGTTTCTGCAGTGTCAAGTGTTATGTCCAGCGATGAGCGTGTTCATCGTCCGAAGTCGCTAATGTGGCTAGGAAACTGTGGTGTCGAGCCAATGTGTAGATTGAATTACGCCAAGGATTGAACTCGTGACCTTACGATTTGCTGCCGTGTAACATATCCACTAGCCAAAAGTGATCAATAATGTCCAGCAACTGTTACTGGCGTATTAAGATACCATTACAGCCTAAATAAAAGTAGACTTCCTTAAAAAGTTTGTAAACCTTTTATGCTGTCTCTAACACACTCTCCTTGAAGTTCAAGTTGAATTAAATATAGACCGATCTATTGAGTCATAATCTTATAACTGTACGTAACTCACATTAGAGAAAGAGATATCGAAACAAAATTGTTAATGCACAAATTTATTAGGGTGTACGTATTTCTTTCACACAGTACAATGGCCGCTTAGAAATTATAATGCAATATGGAGATTGAATTATTTAAAAATAATAAGACCAAAATAAGAATTGAATGAAAAGAAATAGAGTAAAAATGAAAATATATTAAATGGAAAATTTAAGGGGACAGAGAAAAGAACGAGTTAGTCAAATTCTATTGTATTTTGAAGAATCATTTCCAAGTATGACTTAATGTATACAATTTATAAAGAATTTTTATAATGAATTATATCATCACAAAACTCAAAGCCACTTAGTTTTTCATGCTTTATTGCTTTTAAATATTAGATCATAGGAGCCTTCAAAATCAATACAAATTGTTAAAATATTTTGCATTCCAATATAATTTCTGTTAAAAAAATTACGCGAAAAAAGATCATTTAGATATTAGTAGATTGGGATTTATATTATAGCTTATTCACTTGTAAGCAGCGAATTTTCAAATCCTCATAAATTAAATTAACTATAAATTTAATATAAAAGATATTGTTCACACCACAATTGAAAAAGAGAAATAATAACGATGTAAAAAATGAAATTTTTTAAAAATTGAAATTCGTGAAATTGTTAACTAGGAAAGAGTATTCATTAACTTTAAATCAGAGTGTACAAAGAGTATTTGTGCAACAGACTTTCAATGATAACAACAGTTTATAAAACCAGTTTATTTCTTGATAAACATACTACACTTCGAGACGGCAAAATAGCATTAAATAAAATAACAGGTGCATTTCACAAAAAATAGATTTACCATTTTTAAAACCCGATCGTAGCTAAACCTTCATCAAGCAATACACTTTGTAAGCTTACCCATCGCCAGCTCTATCACAGAAACGACTTGTTAGTCTAATATGATCCAATTTCAATGCACTTTGATCATGAACACTTGCAGTTGGAGGAGGGCCCTCTTCAATCATGGAGTCGCGGTGGCCTGGTGATAAGGCCTTGACTTCGGTACCGAAGGGTGTCAGGTTCGAGACCCGATTCCACCGAAGAGACGTCGTGTAAGCGGAACTGGTGCACGTTAAACATCAGGGCCAAACGTTATCCTGGAGAGGGGGTGCCAGCTCAGGTGTCATCCTCGTCATCTGATCGTGGTTCAAAATGACGAGGTCCATCCCAAAATAACCCTTGTGTTGCGTTAAACGGGACGTTAATATAAATAAACTAAACCCACTTCAAGCATAAGATATCTCTTATAATGGCGCAGGTTTGGTGAAGATGGACTTAGCCTTTGTTACGTACCATTAGCTTCTTTTGTTCCTGGATGTATGCTCAATGATCCTAACCACATCCAACCATCCATCTTTAGTTGTTGCCAACCGCGTGAAACTTAACTTGGTTCAAATCCTGTATTTGAGATCATGTATCGAGATTGGAAAAATTCTCAAGGACACCGCAAAACTTGGGTCTCAAAACTTTTATGTACAAAATAAGTAATTTACATTTTTACAGAAAAAAATACATTCAAATACGTTTTCCTTGTGATCCATAAGATACATCATGCATCTGCTTACAAAAATGAAAGCAAAAAACCTCAAATAATCTAAAATGTGTAATAAAATTCATTTTTTGAGTAGGTTTTGAAATTTATATTCTTTCTGATTTTAGACTGTTGCTAATACTTTTTTCTTCTTCCTAGCCCCTGGTGAGCCTGCAGAAATTTCTGTCACAGAGAGCTTACAAACGAGTATGAATGTGTCTTGGAAAGAGCCTCTGGAAAGTAATGGAGTCATCGTTGGTTACAAAGTAATAAGATTTTATTTTAAATAAACCATTTACTGACTCTTCACTTTGCAATTTCTTCTTTTCCAGATCATTACTAATTTTTTTGTTCAATTTCATTCTAAATTACTCATTTGATATTCAAATGTTTTAGAACCAGGCTATCCGAGTATTCTAGGTTAAAGTTCCCCTCACATCCAACGTGTATTTCTAGCTGCAATTCCAAAACGGCTAGTGCCTCCTTTGAACCTAGGTGGCCATTTTAAATCTACCTCAATCTTGTTATAGTCCGGTTCAGTGGTGTTGTTTGTGTAGATATAAATACAGGGACCAATCATATTCTAGATTATTATATTATTTACAGAAACGAATTAAAATGAAAAGCATACAAAATCAATCAAACTCATCTCCTCCAGGACGAATGACACGACCTTCGCACTTCTTCCTTCGTCCTTATATGTCCTCATAGTTATCTCACAAGACCTAGGTCCATACCCATAACAACATGCCAAAGACACAACAGCGCATTCTCCAAAAGATAGCACCATTTAGCAAAATGCGCCAATCCACTTTTTTGTTTACCATATTTTTCGCTTTTTAAGGTCTTTTCTGGAATCTTCAAACGATTGGCCCTATTCAAGGTCAAATCAGGGCCGCAGTAGCCTGGTTGGTAAAGCGTCAGTCTCGTGACCGAAAGGGCGCGGGTTCTGTCCTCGTCTAGTCCAAAGACAGCCGTGTTGGCTAATGGCAGTTGGGGCACGTTAAATAAATCGTGACTGCACAGTCCTCCAAGTTCCAATAACAAATTATACCTCTGGAGGTACAGAATCAGGGATGAGTCCAGTATCTGATTTGGATCTAAATTCTGACTTATGGATGTAGGAATGAATTCGATCTCCCCCTAAAAAAGGATTGTGTCGTGTGTGTTCGAGCAAAGTCGTCCTTTCACCTTAACGGTGCTCGTTAACAACGAAAGGCGCACACCTCTGCCTTCATTTGAAAGAGTTCCGCTCATTCGTGCTTGGTATGACCAAGTGGCATTAGATCCACCATCATAAATATCTCTTAATAATTCTCAATAGTTATTCTGAAAATTCTTCAGTCCTATAAAAGCTGAATGCCGAAAATGAAGAGCGTTTTTTTGCTCCAATACGAATTGTTCCGAGCTAATAAATCTACTTTATTACTTAATTGTGGACTTCGAATCTTTGCATCTTCGTAACACTATAAAAAATATTCTGAAAAACTAGTAAATGAAAAATACGTGATAGAATAATCTTAACGGGTCCATTAAGAAACCGAGCAGGATTGCAAATTAATCGTTACTGTAACAAAGTAATTTATTGAATAAGTTTAGTTCTTAATTAAGCGCACTTATAAAAAAAGATGGAAAGAAACTCAAGTACTGAAATAAAATTAGAAATTTCTACATTGTTTTTTTTATCTTATACTTAAGAAAACTACTTTTTGTAAAAATAGATAACATATTACGATAGAAATGACCTACGGGTATCTTTCCTCCACTTCATTACATACTTTTGCAATAGGGTGCATTTCAGATTTATCTTTGTATAATAGTAAAGAAAAGTAATTATGTATTTTGGATTTTTACCATATAGTTAATCGAATGTCACTGAGTCAATCAAACTTCTCATTAATCAATTTATATCAATCGGTACAAATAAAAGTCATCGTGATCAAGCGTATTTTTTCACTCCTCTCTTTATGTAATGGAATTGATTTTGACCAAATTTTGAAAGCTTATTTAAGTTTTGGCAAATATATTCTTAGAATAAGATAAATATTTTTGCCAACTTTTTAAAGAGAAAAAGTTAATTAAATATTCAGTTAATTAGAAATTTACTGAATCTTTGCATTTTTATGTAACAAATCCGGAGGAAAGTATTTTACGAGAAATGTTTAATATCGTATTAAAATTTAAAATTATATGTTTTTTAATGATACTAAATTACTTTTTGTGTATTCTTTTTATTTCATCTTCATTATTTTTAAAAAACTCAGGCAATTTTACAATTTAATAATTAAGCTGGTGTATTCTAAGATTATTTTTAGAAATTTCTATTACATTATTTATTTCTATTATATTGTTTTAAAGTAACTATTCATTTTATTGTTAGAACTGATATACTTTTCACTTTTTAGGACATCAAGACTCAAGAAATTTTGATCAAATAATGTACTATAAAAAAGAGATTAAGTGTATTAAAAAATTTGTACAAAATTAATTTTTCATCTAAAATATTTTACTTCAACAGAACTTTAATTCGTAGCATTCCCAGGTATATCAGATAATATTAAATTAATATCAACGACTGTGAGTCCAGACAGCATACTAAGTTTCCTTTTACCTTGCGACTTTTATTTTTGAGTTTTCCTATTATTATCGAAACATATATAAGCAAACGTACCGGCTGGTAACTTGTAAATAGGCAATCGGTTGTTGAATTTTGTACAAAAGGTACACATAGAGATGTACACATTTGGTACAACGGTCACATGTTAATATTGGGTTGTTCGGAAAGTAATTTCGTTTTTTCCCGTCAGAGGACTTAATTACGTTTTTTCGAAACCAACTTCACACTTAAGCCGTATAACCATTATATGTCTTGAGAGCTGATATTGCAAGGCTTGTGTGTGAAAAAGTTCTATTAATTCTACGCAGTAGTTTTTGGTTGGTGCCCTTTTAAATATGGAGAGCAATAAGCAGCATTTTCGTCATATTTTACTTTTTTACTTCAGAAAAGGTAAAAATGCAGTTCAAGCCAGAAAGAAATTAACCGAAGTGTATGGAGAAGATGTGTTGACAATACACCAGTGTCAGAACTGGTTTGCAAAATTTTGATCCGGCAATTTTGATGTCGAAGATGCACCACGTTCTGGAAGGTCGGTTGAAGCTGATAAAGACAAGATAAAGGCATTAGTTGATGCAAACCGGCGAATAACAACATGTGAGATCGGTGAGATCTTAAAGTTATCGAATTCAACTGTTTATGACCACCTGAAAGGCCTGGGATTAACCTCGAAGCTCGATATATGGTCCCCCAAGTTCCCATAACAAAACGATACCTCTGGGGGTACTGAATCAGGGATGAGTCGGTCTCTAATTTGGATCTAAATTCTGACCTGCTGATGGATGGATGAATGAGTGTATGAATGAATTCGATGATACCCTAAACAGGGTTGTGTTGTGTGTGTTCGAGCAAAGTCGTCCTTTCACCTGAACGGTGCTCGTTAAGAACGAAAGGCGCACACCTCTGCCTTAATCGAAACAGCTCTGCTAATTCGGCTTTGTTTGACCAAGTGGTATTACAACAACAACATTAGGGTCAAATCTCATTGCTGAAAATGACAGTAACAAGAGTGATGTTGAAGGTAATGTCCTTTCAGTGCATAATATAAATTCCAAATATATCGTTAATTTTGAATGTTGAAATACAAATAGCAGAAAGAATTTAAACCGTCCTATTTTAAAAAATCTAATACTTTCTTTTTCTTTTTCTAGGTAAGATATCAGCCTCTTTCAACACTAGATCCCGTATTTAATAACACTCCTTTCATTGCTAAAGAGATTGACATCGAAGGCAACCAAACTGAAATTGTGTTGATTAATTTGCACCCAAGCACGCAGTACTCTATTCAAGTAAGCGGGAAAACATCTGCTGGTTACGGCCCGCCTGCTTCCATTATCAGCTGGACGGTTATTTCGGGTGAGTAATTAATCGTTTTTCTGTTTAATAAACGATAAAATCTGATTGCCTGAAACATGTACAGTCGAATCTCTATTTAACGAGTTCTCATTGCTCAGTTCAAAAATTTGGTTTAAAAGAGAATTTCTTAAATAAAAAATAGTTTTTCTCCAAAACAAGAGGATAAAAGAAATTTGAAACTTTCTTAACCAATTAAATGATATATAGTTTAATATCAATATAGTTAATATATTACTAATACTATCATAAATATATTTTTGTATCGCACCTAAATTTAATAAAACAACAATGCCCTTATAATAAATTACTGTTACTCTTTAGCAAATTATTTATTATAAAAGGATTTCTATCAAATGAGTCATTTGAATTTTTAAAAAAAAATTGTTTCTATCAAATGGTTGTTCTTTATTTGCTGAGTATGTATTTTTTAAAGAATATGTATATTTGTAAGAATATGTATTTAAAAAAAAATTACATTACATTTTTAGGTGACCACGTATCACCTTCTTTGAGAATGATTGAGATTGATGCTACAAATGAAACAATACCAATTGTTTTTTCAACTACTGGGAGCAATTCTGTTTAGTAAGTACATTTTTATCGTTGACCACTTCTTCCATAAATTCTGTGTCTGACAAACCAGGTTGCTTATCTTAACAATTTTGCGTAGTACTAAAATTGTAAAAGGTGCTCCAAAATTAACAAAAGATTTGAATTGGCTCTCATTCGTGCAGTAAAATATTGACAACCCTATTAAAAACCATTTGATATCTGATAGTTTAGAATTAGTATAGTTTAGAATTAGTATGTCTGCACTTTACTTTTGTTATACGTTTACGAACTCATTTTAGAAATAAAATAAACATATATGAATCAAATGTAAACACCTCTGAAATGTTTAAAACCATTTGAATTTCTAGTTAATTTTATAATTCCTGTTCGGATGTTTTAGATTGCCATTTAATGGTGAAAATATCATTCCATGACTAAACAATTTTTGTTTCTCCCCTAGTAAATATCAAGTTATAGTCGAAGATGCAAGAAACAATGTCCCAATCGACGAGTCTCTACTCAGTGATTTCGACACAGCAGTGGTACAAAAAGGATTGCCCTATTACATCGCAGCTGAACTCGACCCTAGTAATGTCTCTCAGACAGGAGAACAAACGTTTGTGGTCGGTGACAAGCAGATTTGGGGAGGATTCAAGAACGTTCATCTGAACCCTGGATACGAATACAAGATTAGAATTCGGACACTTGTGGTGAAAGATGAGGTTTGTTCCACAATAAAAATATAATAATTACTATTCTCTATATTCTGTTAAGAAAATGATGAAATAAGTAGAAGCAATCGGTTTTACATTTCAATAAAATAATTAGTAAGATTACAACTTTAACAAATTTCGGCTTATTAACAGTGTGAATATTAACACTATATGTATTATAACACAGACTTATTAGCAGTGTGAATATTAACACTATATATATTATAACGCAAGCTTATTAACAGTGTGAATAGTAACACTATATATATTATAACTCAGATTAACAGTGTGAATATTAACACTATATATATTATAACACAGACTTATTAACAATATGAACATTAACACTATATATATTATAACACAGATTAAGAGTGTGAATATTAACACTATATATATTATAACAGGCTTATTAACAGTGTGAATATTAACACTATATATATTATAACACAGGCTTATTAACAGTGTGAATATTAACACTATATATATTGTAACACAGGCTTTTTAACAGTGTGAATATTTGGCCTTTATGAATATTTGCTGCAGACCGAAATAACAAGAAATGCAGACGACTGCATATAAAATGTAGATCTGTTTTCTAAGAGACTGCTGAATATTAGAAATGCTTGAATATTAGAAATGCTTGAATATTACAAACATATGTTATCTGCAATATTTGTTATATGTATAGATATCTTTACCTTTCAGTTATCTGAATTATTTTTTAATTCTTGCATTAGATGATACTTTAAATAAAAATGGATTATATGCGCTTTATTAAATGGAATTTTAAATAACAAAAATAAAGCGTTTAATTCTTAAATTTAGCCTTAATTATAAACCAATTGAAATATTGTAATAATTTAAGTACGATATAATTTGGTAAAATAATTTAAATAATCTAACCAAATTTGACTTTTTTCGATGCTTGTTAAAAAGGTTTTGTGTGTGTGTTTATAAATTTTTTGGATAAATTTTGATTTTTTTTTCTTTTGCAGGATATAAAATCTGTTCTATCAAAACCTGAAAACAAAACTGCAGGTAAAAAATGTTAAAAAATTCTACATTATTATGAAGTTGTTAAAGTGAAATGATACTGTTTTCTGTGATGTTACAGAAAATTTAGTCACGTTTTACTATATTTTAAAAGGTGTGATGATTAACAATGCATTTGAAAAATGAAAATATAGAATAAAAATCAATTGATTTTAATTCATTTTAAACTATGTTAATAATTTTTGCAGTTGATTAAAATGTCTGACTACAAAAATATTGAAAACAGCTAACAGATTCTCATTGCCATCTAATTAATTTGTTTTCAGGAATATTTTATAGTGTATATATTATAAAAGCGTAGATTCTTTCCAAATTTAATATAAAATTATTTAAAATTATGAAGTTATTTATTTGACATCATATAAATTTAGATTTTTTTTATTAATACTATTTAAAGCTGAATTTACATCACTTCAGATATCTTTCCATTTTTAAAATATCATCATCAATTCAGAAATATCATAATTTTTAATTTGTCCTTTATTACAATTTTGAATGCACTTTCTTCATAAAGGTCTTGAGATAATGTTTCAATTTTCAATGATTATGATTAAACTTTATAACATTTTAATTTATGCAATTGCATTGATAAAAAAATTAGACAAAATAAAATGTACTCCCTATGTTATATATTACGGTTAATACAAACAAATATTTAATAAAAGTTGCGATTTAATAGAATTAACTGCTAATAAATTTAGTAAAACTTTATATATATATATATATATTCAAACCTCAAAATGAAAAAAATTGTCTTATAATAAAAGTTTATTTGTACATTATGATTTGCATATTCTTCTTACAAACGTTAAGTTAGCATTTATTTAATTTCATAAACAATATATAATTATGCAGGCATCCTGATATAGGGTAATGATTCTTCTCCGTGCTCTGGGAGTCTTGTGTTCGAGTCCCAATTCGTGCATAGTTGTTCATCTAGGATTTCTGTGAAGTGTGTGAGTGCAACTCCCCCCCCCCTGTAAAAAGGGGTTGTGCAAGCGAAAGTAATGCATGAGTAGATAAGACGTATTCTTGATCATAGATGGCACTGTGAAACTAGAATCGGCTTTAAATCGCTGACTTCATCAATGTGCTTGTCAAGGGCAACAACATATATAATTATAGTGCATATTATGCAAAGTTAATATTTTGTATATTCTTGTATACAGCCAACCACCAACAAAAAATTAAGTAAAGTGACAACTTCAACTCATATCAGTGAAAATGTATATTTAATTAATCTTTATGATTATTTATCTTGTTATTTTTATCGATACAATTGTCTTTTTATTTCTAATAGGAACCATGGTGCTCCGAATGGATCGGCCCAAAAGAAAAATCTTTGGCATTGACCTTCTCTTATTTATACTGATTCTGATTGGAGCGTTGGTGGTTCTTACTGCTGTTACTTTTCTTACTATCCTTGCCATATGCTACAGAAGGTAATTAATGATGAATGTATTGAACTTAATATATTCTGTAATCAAGTATAGAAGGTTCAATATGAATATCAAAATAATGAATATTATAGTCAATTAAAGCTAAAATTGGATAAGAAGTGAACATTTTTTCAAGAAGTGTTGTTAAATTGTCATGAAAAGTGTAAATATGTATGACAAAAAACCAGAGGAAGTGGTCTTCCTAAAATATCCAAGTATATTCTTTAATAATATTGGAACATTTAGCATGGCAGTGATGTACAATAGTGCGAAACATTAACCTTTGCCGTAGATTCAGTACATCTACTTAATCTAAGATTTGGTCCTTGGCGAGTGTTTTGGAGATTAATTCCTTGCATAAGGTTCAAAAGTATCCAAATTTTGAATATTGGTTTCAGACGCATTCTTCCCAACTAATTGAAACAAACATTTGACATAAAGCTACATTCAATGACTCAAAATGACTCGCCAAATTTAATATAATTCGGTAACTTTTTTTTTAGTTATTATGTTGACATATTTCTGAAAGTATTGATAGACAGACTGTCAAACACTTGATGAATTTTATTCAACATATGGTAGCAACTATACCAAAGATATTAAATTAGTGCTTCGAATTTTATCTATATAATTTTCCTCATTTTATAAATATTGTGCCAACATGTTCTAACAGCTGAACAGATGCATTTTCTTTGAACGGATTTTGCTCAAAATTTGACAGAAATCCACAAAAATATTTTAAAAGTCTGTATAACAAACTTCATTCTTCTAATTTAAAGCTTTTTTTTGTTATTTTTGTTTCAGGTAAAAAGACAGATATTTTTTCAAAAACTAGTTTTTCGAACTCATGGTAGTCTAAAACGTTTGAGAGTCTTCAAAATTTTGAGTCCGAATTTTTTGACTATTACTATGCTTTCTCTATGTTACGTATACGAGAGAGTAAATATACCTAACAGCAATTTTGTTTATTTAATTTGTTCAACTGGTCATCCAAAGCATCTTTAAGCTTGAATTTATGATTTTCAAGTTTTACTATAAAAAGCAATAATATGAGAGGGAAATTTGAATTAAAAAGCTATCAGTAGTAAAATTATCTATATAGGCTTAGCAAATATACCTTTATTCCAATAATCGTCATGTTTTTAAAGTTATTATAATGATTTTTTTTTTCATTTTGCTTTGTAGACATGCATATATTTGATAAATAGTTAAAGGTTTAGTTTTAGTTATATTATAGTCTCATATATAAAGTGATACTTGGGCTGTTTGGGGCCGGACCTTGCCATTATGAACCGTTGTCAAATAATGAGGACAACATCACAGCTGGCGCTCCCCCTCACGCCAAGTTTCAGTGCCTCACCAAAAAGGGTTTGCCCTCTCCGATTTGGTGTGCTCTAGGTACTCTTATACGACTGTTGTTTTTGGTGAAATCAAATCACGAGGCAGGAATTCTTCCCCTCCCCGTCCCGAAGACATGTTCTTATTCCTTACCCTATTTCATGTATCGAGGGAAATCGAGCAACATCATTGGCTCCCACCGCTGTCCACTCTGAGACAAGAGTGTGGAGTCATGCTTACTCTCTTTTAGATTCAACTTGGATTTGATGCCTCTTATAACTAGGTTGCATAAACTAAATGAATTCGATTTAATTCGTTGCGATAATGCTATATATCTTAGTTACGTATACATTGATGTTTCCTATCTATATTTTTCATTATAATTTTCCATTTAAAAACATTTAAAATAGTTTCCTGTAATTTAAGTAAGGAAGTTTTTACTATGTTGCTAATTTACAAAACCTTACTTAAATTTAAGTCTAAATAGTGTTCATAAATCTCTATCCCACTTCTAAATGCCATGATCGATTTTAACTAACTCTACATACTGATTACTAGTACTAAAAATACCATGAACAGTACGAACCAAAACTATTTCGAAGTTCGTTTATAATGACATTACACTTTCGCCACAGATTGGGCTGTGGTGGGAATAAATGATGTTGCTCGATTTCCTTCCGTACATGAAATAGGGTAGATGATGGGATTATGCTTTCCGAAGACGAGAATTTACCACCAAACCACAGTTGCCCCCCGTAGTTAAAGAATTAATACAACAGTTTCCATTTGCGACTGTGATTGTAAGCAAGAAAAAAATATTAGTCTAAAAAATTGATTTTTACAATGTAACACGTAATTTTTAATAAGTATTATACTTTCATTTTAGGTATATTTTTATTTCAGATTTTGAATGCTAAAAAATTATTAACTGTTTTTACTTAAATTTCGTCTTAGAGATAGAAAGCAGTCCACCAACTCTTTCTCTACAAAGGATTCTGGATTATCAGGATCAATGACTTGGTCGGTGATGTACAAAGTGCCGAATATTCTGCCCGAGATCGACGAGACTCCCATTCCAGAAGGTTTCAGAACGCTTCCAATGGCTGAAAAACGTAAATAATTTCTGTAATATTACGAACTCTCATAAAACATTTTAATTTTTTTGAAATTAATGCTATACTAAAGAAACTGTAGTAATGGTATATAGTTCATTAGACTACATAAAACATTTTGGTACCTAAAAAACATGATACAAAACATTATGAAACACTTGCTGTAGTCTTATAATATGATGATAAAAATCTTCTTTTCCAAGAAATTTCATAAGTATAATATTATTCCAACAATCTTTCAAATAACAATCTTGTAAGTAATTCCAAAAGAACATCGATGTTTTGAACTTCTACATTTTTAGAAATGATAAGATATATGACTACATTTGAGATAAATTTTGTAATGAACTTTCGGAAACATATTTTTAAATGCTTGCTTAAAAAAATCAGGGGAAAACATCTATGAAACCAAATTATAACAATTAAGTACCAAGAGTTTTTTTTAATAAAAAAATGAAAGGGAAAGGGGCAGTTTGTGGCTAAAATGAGGAGGTATAAAGCAAAAATCTTCTATTTTAGAGATTAATCAAGTGATTTGCTTAAAATTTAACAGGCATCTTTAGGTATATATTTTCTAGCTTCCGGACCAAATAATAAGCTATGTTTCTATCGATTCTTTAAATATTGAGATTCGACATAAATAATACGGTCTTTTCAATTCTTTTTCACATTTCATTTTAAAATAGCAATAAAGTATTTCAAAATAAACAGATTACTTATTTCAGAAACTGCCAAACTTATTGAGAAATCAGTCTATTAAATTTGAATGAAAAATATGCTTTAGAGTTTAATTTATGAGATTTTTTCCCAAGAAAATTCTATCAAAGATTAGAATTTGAGAAAGAAGCATCTAAAATGTAAAATGTCATAAAAATGTGAATATAAAAATTAATGCAATTTCTAAAAAGTACTTAGATATAAAATGTAAAGAAACAGCTTTATAAAGAAGCTTCGCACATAAAGGATGTTAAATAAAAAATAATTCATAATTTCATTAAAAAAATTGACTTTTCTACGTAATTACTTGAATAGTAATTAATTAGTAATTAAATAAAGTTAATGTTTTTAAAGGTTTCTAAGTATAACTACAGGTCCTTTAATTCAATAATTATTCTAGGTAACCATATCTAAACCTTTATTTATTCTATTCTCAAAGGGCATTTTAAAATTTGCATTCTCAGTAATGGGCATATAACGATAATTTAGAATACTTCATTCAAATACGAATTTCATAATCATTGAAATTAATTAATACGAAACTATAATTTTTCTTAAGATGCAATGCCAAGATGAGGTAGTCAATACACATTAATTAAATTGATTTGCAATCTCTCATCTTCAAAAAGGAAATCAAATTATCTCCAGTAACAAAAGCCGATAGAATATTCATCAAAATCTCAAAGATAAGATGCAACATATTTTGCTATTCACAGAAGGTCCAAAAAATATAGAAAACTTCCAATATCTTTACTCTCCAGGTTACAACTTGCCTACAACTTAATCCATTCATCGATGAATGACAACTGTTTAAAATTATGAAAATTTTGATTTTTATTGGACAGGGATCTGTCCTTTGAATAGTTTTAAAATGACCTGAAGGAAAAAAAATATGGTCATTTTAAGTAGATTTCAAAAGAAAATATTGATGAGTTGGAAATCGATTTACAAAATTTACGATTAATGTACTGGTATCTGAAGTTGGAAATTAAAATTCCATAAGAAAAACTAATATTTTGGAAGTGAAAAATAAACATTATATTACTGAATAACTCTAATGATATAGAGAGTTTTTTAAAACTGAAATGAATCCGTACCAGTGGGAAAATGTTATCAGAAGTGTTGCATAAAATAAGTTTGGTAAAATTATCATCTCTAACTTTAGATATTAACTTAATTTTCATTTCTTTTCTTCATTAATAGCCCTGTTCAGTGTAATTATTAGTTTACCTGTTTTGAGAAACTATCAATTTGGTAATTAGCAACTCCTTTCTTCTTTAGATGCATCGCTCAAAAGAAGCAAAAGTGACAGCAAAATTGTCCGTGGCTTGAGAGTTGAAACCTTAGAAGATTATTTAACTAATGCTAAATCTAGCAATTTATTGGCAGAAGAATTCAAGGTAGGAATAATTTATGTCATATTGTTTTGCACATTTTTTTATTTGAGGGTTTGTAATATGTCATATATTTTTTAGAGATTGATTGACGGCCAAATAAGCTCTTGGACAGTAGCTCGAAAAAGTGGAAACCTGAAGAAAAATCGCTATGGAAATATACTACCATGTAAGAATTTTACTCCACGATTATTTTTGTTTGGTGTAATATTTATTTTTAAAGCATTAGTAATTAATTTCTCAATTAAATTATTTAATTAGTTACACTAATTTTAATTCTTTTTAAGGAAAGGAATTTCTTTTAGGAGCCAAAAATTAAAAACTTTCTTTCTTACACAGGCAGTAACATAGATGATTTATAATTTAAAAATATGTTTTATAATTTCTAATTGTGATAACAGGTGGCTGGTTTTGTTAATTTGTTAAATTTGTTTTGATGCTGGTTTGTTTAAATAATTATAAATATCGTTTTCAGTAATAAAAATAATTTATGCTTTTGACTGGATTAAAATATCGTTTGTCTTACTTATTTTATTTATTTACTTTTTGCTTTATATGACATTTGATAAAAATCGTCTGATTTCAGTCATTGTGTAGAATACAATATATTTTGTTTTCTTTTTGCTGATGATTTAGATTTAAATTCTTCCAAATTAAAACATTAAATTTTTAATTTGTTTTAGATGATCGCTATAGAGTTGCGCTCAACACAGATTCAAATAAAGCAGATAATGATTACATAAACGCAAGCTACATAGAT
Source organism: Argiope trifasciata (assembly GCA_026543055.1). Classification (NCBI taxonomy): domain Eukaryota; kingdom Metazoa; phylum Arthropoda; class Arachnida; order Araneae; family Araneidae; genus Argiope; species Argiope trifasciata. Next base: position 120,064 of record JAPMOQ010011073.1, on the reverse strand, counting down.
GTAAGTACATAAGTTATTCATTCATTAATAATTATTTTATCAATGTACTATTATATCTTATAATTAGTTTATTTCTACAGAATAATAGCCACAATTGGTTTATCGCGGTTAAAGTAAAATCTTGAGGAAAACAATTTATGCGGTGGAAATATTTTTACATTGAAAATGGAATTATTTATAGTGTTATACATAATTGAATTTCCTAACAATTAATTATAATTAAACGCGCAAAAAAAGAACAGTTCAAAATCACTTGAGAATGTAAGATTGGAAATATATATCTGAAAAACAAGAAGACATTCGAATGTGGACATATGACAAGCTAATAACTAATGTAAATTCAATATATGGAAATAACTAATGTAAATTCAATATATGGAAATAACTAATAACTAATGTAAACTCACTATTTGGAAATAGATAATAACTAATATAAACTCCCTATATGGAAATAATTTATTATAGGGAGGTACTTGCAAAGGTTAGAAGATTTTATTACTTTCAAAATTATAAATATTTCACAGTGGCAGAGCATAAATTGGTGAATTTCTTCAAAAACCACCATTTGTTCATAAATAAAAGCAATTAAAATAAATACTCTTTTTCAAATCCCTATTTTCTGTTTTCCTGGAATGAGACACTTAGAAATATTTATGACTGAAATTCGATTACAGCACCATCTACGTTTTCAGAGTAGTATTTTCACTTCTAATTTTCTATTAAATCTAATAGAAGTAAAGAAAAAAAGGGTCAAACTTTTGACCTTTTTTTCCCTTACTTTCTTAACAGCTTTTGCAATGTAATTTAAATTCTTGTATCTTTTGTAATAAATATGAGATCAATAGTTTAATTTCCTGATTTTATTATTACAGTACTTTATCTGTATTTTTATTACAGGGTTACAGAAGACCTAGGGAATACATTGTTACTCAAGGTAAATTCATTCCAATTTCTTTTGAAAGAAAATCGTATATTGCTTAAAAGATTTTCTATATTTTTGTGATGTAACATATACTAAATTTTTTATAAAATTTGAAAATTAATATTTGGTCTTGAAACATGTAGGACCGTTAGAAAACACTGTTCATGATTTTTGGCGCATGGTCTGGCAAGAAAATTCCCCTGTCATTGTGATGCTTATGGAGCTTGTAGAAAACGGAAAAGTAAGATCCCTCTTCATAAATAATTTTATAACTCTTTTTTATTAATATTTTCTTTTAAATATTGATGAAATATCGGTTTATTTATAGCCCATTCACTAATTTAGAAGGGAAAAAATTCTTTACTTAAATCTATATGCGCGATACAATGAAGAAAAAAAAATTAGTTTGAATTAAAATAATAACATCAAAAGATCCGTTTTTCCCTTAGAAATAAACATTATATGATTTTATATTTCGTGACAGTTTCAGCATTTAGTTTCATTTTTTAAATATACTATTTGCAATAAGTGAAAATTTTGTCTTTGTTTTTTGCTCTATTTATTCTATTTTGTTTTCTTATAGAAAAAGTGTGCAAAATACTGGCCCGATGATTCCATGGATTGTGGTGATATGCATATTCTACTGATACATTCTGAACAATACAAGGATTTTGTCGTCCGAACAATTCTTATGAGGAAAATCGACGTGAGATATTTTTTCTTTACATTTCTTAATGGAAACTTTGTTGACGAAAATAAATTGAGTATCCAATTAAATAGTTATTCGAAACTTTAGTGTGCTTCTGCATCTAAAAATAATTATAATTAATATTAAATATTTAATAATAAAATAGTATTAATGCTAATGCTAATAAATATAATAAATTAATTTAATGCTAATAAATTAAATTAAAAGTGAAAATTGAATCAGGAAATAAGATTACAATTTAGAATGAAGTTAATATAGGGTAATTCAAAATAAAAATTAGGAAATTAATTCATTTAGATTTAAAAATATCATTATATATATATGATATTTTTGATGTGCGCAGTTAAGAAATTCTATTTTAATTAGAAATGAACATTTTAACTTAACAAATGAATTTAACAATTATTCAAAAGAGCTCTATTATGTTAGCAAATGCCTATCATCGCCAAGAGAAAAATTTGGCGCCCAAACAGAATAATGGCGATATTTCGGCTTGGCTATGATTAGAATTATCACTAAGATGTCACTGAATTTAACGCAAATTGTCAAATAGTAGAAAAGTATAGACAAGTGTTAGCGATTATTCATTAAAATTTCGAAATTATCGTTTGGTATTAAATTATTCTCAAACAATAAATATTTAAGAACAAAAGAAGAAAGAAGAATATTAATAAGATAATAATAATAAGTTTTAATAAAAATCCGAATTACTAACTGCTGTAAAAATATAACAATTTTAAACGTTTGTAAAAAATTGATAGGTTAATAAGAGAAATAAAAAATAACCAGATGTAAAAATATATATAAAACATTTCCTAATACTTATTATAAAAAGAGGCACGTCTATAAGGTTAAATTTATTTTCTCCCTTGAACTTAATATTTCTTATCTTGTAGAGCCTTACTTACTATTCGAAAATTTTGCTGTCAAAGATTCCATTCAAACATGAACGTTGAATGCTAATGAAAACTGAATCAAATGGTGTCAATTACTTATATACACTATTAAAAATTATGTCTTCTCTAGCTCCTTAAATTTTTGCCAATGCAGAAATATGAATTACGTATGGATTTTGAGTACTTTCAAACTATACATTTCTACGTCAGATATAACGATCATGCTGTATTTTATTCATAGTTGAATCTTGACAATTTCTTTCTAAGTATTCGTTAAGATTGTGGTTTGTTCTACTCAATAAAAGGATCTGTTGAACTTTTTTCTTCTTCCTAAAATTTTATTTTCGCCATTTATTCAAATCAAATATTTTTTAGATTTTCGCTGATAAAACGCCGATTAAGATTTCATATAAAAAACACACCAAATACTTGTTTTCATTTTCAATAACTAGTAGCAACACTTTGAGTGTGTGACAGCGAAATAAAATTCTTAGACTAATTGAATGGCTTTTAAAATTGAATTTTATCTGATGCCAGAAAACTAATAATGTTTTTTTCAGGAAATAAGAACTCATCGTGTTATTCAGTATCAGTACACTGGATGGCCAGATCAGACAGTGCCACTAAATGTGAATTCTTTGATAAAATTCCTAAAGAAAGTTCGAGATGATCATCCGGTCATGGGAGGTCCTATGGTTGTACATTGCAGGTAACTTTTATTAAAAAAATAAGTCAAAATATTTCTTATATTGCCTTTAATAATTGTACAATACTATAATAGATAATACGGTTTTAATAAATTAGAAAAGACTTAACTATATTAGCGATATACTAATACCAACGCAGTTAGGTTTATATCTAATGGCAATGCTACAAGTTATTAATACGAGAGATTGTCAAAAAGTAAAAGAACATTTGCATTTCCTCTTTCCAGTGTTTGTTAACATTACTGGTATCCAATGCTACATTAGTACAACTAGCAACACTTCTATATAATATCTCACTCTTATTCCCACGTTAGTTTTTGGAGTGTAGCGAACCGTTGTAATTGACACCGAAGAAGAAATAAGAGTAGAGATTTGCTTTTTTGTTTGCGGAAAGTGTTAAACTTGCAGAAATTCTTCTTCGAATGCATCATTCATCATCACCAGAAGTTAAGAAGTTTAAGCATCATTCTCTTCAGAAGGTTCGATTATGCTAACACTATTCTGAGCTATTGAATATGTGATAGCAGTTTCAAGAAGGGAAACTGTGAACAGTGAAAACTAATATGACGTGTTGCGAACTGTATTGAAATCTGAAATCAGATCCAAGCCTTACGGAAAACTGCGATAAGCTGCCCATCCTTCAGCAAGATAACGTTTAACTACATCATATCGAAAGGCCAGTTGAGACAATACATAAATTGAGATCCGAAGTGCTGGAACACACGACATACAGATTTCAGACCTGGCCTCAAACGATTTTCATATGTTTGGACCATTGAAGAAAACACTAGGGGGAACGAAAATTTGCAACTAATGAAGTAATTGATGAGGTGCAAAATCGGTTACAAATACAATAGAATAATACTTTCGATGGATTCAAAGAACTTATGAAAAGTTGGGAAAGACGTGCTGGTTGTGCAGAAAAATGATGTATGTTTAAGTTTTTTGTCATTAAACTAAATACACCTTTTCTCAAATGCCCTTTTACTTTTTGAATTTTTCTCGTATTTATAATATAGCCGGATCCTTCGAATATATAATATACTATCGACTGAAGAAATTTAGGCTTAATTTGTGATGGTCCTACATTCAAGTCACTCTTTATCACTTAATTTTAAAATGTATTTTTATTGCTAGCAATTAATATGTAGAATAACAGTACAAAAATTTTTTAATAGCTTGATTCCTTCAATTCTAGTAACCACATACAACCCATAACATTTCGCTAAAAATTCAGGTATACTCTTTTTGAAATTTGGATACTAGTTACAATAAACTGTCAATCTGTTTGGTAAAAATGTTAGATTACTACATTTCAGGCTTCATGAATATAAACTTTAACGGAATCACTAAAATCATATTGTGATAAACCATGTCATATGGTTTATATCATGGTTTATAACCATGTCATCGATTCAAGTGTAATCATTAATATTAATCCAATATGAGTCCATATTAAAATGGATTAACTGGAGGATTGCTATCGACACTGGTGCGTTGCATTTGTTGTTCGCTTCATATAAAACAGTTTTTACACATTTTTTCCGATTTTGACGACAGGAACTTCTAGTTAAATCGTTTATAATATATTTAAAATTTTGACAGGGCAGTAAACCTGAATACTAGACATTGCACTAAATCTTTTCTTTTGCTTTTTTCTTTCAATTGTTTTTTTAAACATTTGAGTGCTTTATTTCAGTGCGGGAGCAGGGAGGTCCGGAACTTACATAGCCATCGACGCTCTGAGTCAGCAAGCGGCAGAAGACAAGAGAGTGGACGTCTTCAGATTCGTCAACAACGCCAGGCATCAAAGAGTTCATCTCGTGCAAACACTGGTGCGTTGCATTTGTTGTTTACTTCATATAGAACAGGATTTCTGAATTTTTTTTATTTATTATTCAAGACTCCTTTTTGGGTCTGCATATTGTTTGCGTACTAACACTGGTAGGTTGCATTTGTTGCTTACTTCATATAGAACAGGATTTCTGAATTTTTTTATTTATTATTCAAGACTCCTTTTTGGGTCTGCATATTGTCTGCATACAAACACTGGGAGGTTGCATTTGTTGTTCGCTTCATACAGAACAGGATTTCTGAAATTTTTCTACCCTCGACTCATTTTGGGGTCTGCGTATTGTCTGCGTACAGACACTGGTAGGCTGCTGTTGTCAACTTCATATTGAAAATTATTTCTTAATTTTTTTCTATCAGCAAATTATTTTTAGATCTGCATATTGTCTGTGTGATACCCACAAACTATTGAGGAATTAATTATAGTAAATGAAAAGAAATTTAGATTAAAATTGCACAATTCAGAGAGCACTTTGTATTCGCGATGACAGCAAGCCATCTGAGAATAATAGTTATAAAAGAGCCTTTTGCCACAGTTTCAGCGATTAATAGTTAAGTTGCGGATTGAACACAAGTATCAGAAAGCGAAATATGTACTTCAAACCAACTAAAAAAAAACCCTAACACTAAATTTTACTTGTAGACTCAAAAACATATAAACACTTTCATATATTACAGTCAGTGTGTTTATGAGTTATAACATTTACGTGCTGATGAATTTCCAGACCGATAAATAGATGGCCAACACTTTGGAAAATTTGATTCCCTTTTTGACACATACCTACAATATAGATGATAAGTCTGTGCGTCCCATTTTATCCATCCAGCTCTATAAATGTTGTAATTATATTGTTCATTTGCTTTCAAAAAACCGGACAAAATGCCTGAGAATGGATTTCGTTCAAAATTTAATTATATTCTTATAATTACTTTTTACCAACTTTCCTACATCTAATTTAGAACTATTTTGAGTTATTCTGCTCATACACATGCAGACCATTAGACAAATATATTTCCAAAAATGGAAGGACCTCATAATGGAGAATCGAAATCTGAACGACGCAGATTCATCAAAATTTCTAATTCAGATTTTTTGATGATTACAATGTTTTCTTTTTGCATAATTTGAATTTAAATAAGTAAAAATTAACTATTGCATCCATTGCCATAAAAACTGAATTGTAATTTTTTCTTATGATTTAACATTTATGAGTAAAATTTAAAGTATGACTTAACAAATATTAATGGAAACAATTAACGTTATCACATATCTTATCAGATATAGAATGCATATATGTAAATATCAGATGCATAAAAGTACAAATATATTTAACATTAATTTTCAATATAACTTCTAAACAAAATTATTAACTGTATCAACTATTTATTATAGATGTAACAATATGAAAAAATAATACTAATTCTTTTTGCACAATGAAATAGAATTATTTTAGCTTTTTAAAATGATAATTGATATAACAAACTCTATTAGGATATAACTGATCGCTGCAAAGTTTTACAGAAATCCACTTTATTTCTTTATCATAGCTATCATGAATGAAAAAATAATACTACAAAAAGTAATTCAAAATTTTAAATGGACAATTTGGCTGCCGGATCTGGCTTGAAATCTCTTGAATAGTCAAAACTATTCAACTATTCTATAGTTATGCTCTTGAATTATGAAAGGAAAATTATTTAAAAAAAGAACTGAGATGAATGTTAAAGACAAAATTGAATTCCTTAACAGTACGAAAGTTAACCAAAGACAGAGTCAATGCAACGGTAGGATTATGTACGAAGGTTGGAGTTTTAATAGTGGCAACTATTTGTTTACATGAATTACAAAAGCGAATCATACCCCCATGCCTTACAGTTTTTCAATATAGGTCAGTCGTTTCCAACGATGTGGAAGTCGCAGAACACCTGTAGCTACGTCTGTTCTGTTTATAGCTCGAATGGACAGTTCTATCATTATAAGAATCTCTGGACGGTCTGCTGTGGGGAACGCTATGCTTTAGGATGACACCATCACAGTACACGAGAATCAGCATAACTTTCACGTTGCTGAGGTTCTGAAGACATTTCCTTCGTCTTTGTGATCGGTAATAACTCGTTCGAATGATTGAATGGTTCGTTTGATTGGCTTTTCAATTTTGTTTGGTATGATCTGACCCAAATCTCATCCGGTGTAACGATACTGCTGTACAACCTCTGCTGCTGCACATTCCATTTTTATCCAGCTTCGTTGTTCTTGTTTTGAAAACATCCTGTCAACACTTACTTTAAATCGCAAGCTAATACAAGAATAAGTTCTTCGCGTCACTCCGCATGCGCGTGACGTAGGAAGGACGAGTCGTTTTGCTAAGAGGATGAGGTAGGTATGTAGATAACATGTGACATTCTTTGGTTTGGTTGCTTGGCGTTTTAACAGCAGTTTTGCCACTACTAATATTCCAGCTCCCGTAAAAACTTCATAACCTCTATGTAAAAGTTTAAAAAAATGTAATTTTTTATGATTATAAAAAATAACTGTTGACGATTTGGATTTTTTATCCATTCCATTGGATAATTTAAAATTCGATATGTAGCATCAAAGAATTTCTATGTGCAGTATGTTTTCAACTAACTTTCACAAAAGAGGAGTAAATAATGTATATAAGTGAAATGTTAGGGAATAATTTTCGATAAGCAATTAAGTAATTTTTAATCGTAATTTTTTAAATAAAGTTAGACTTGAGATAATTTTTTCATCCTCTTTCCCTTGACTTGATTAAAATATAATTAATTTTACACAGCTATTAAGGAATTTAATTATTTCCATTATTCGATAAGCAACTATTAAAGAATTTTTTAATTACTATTTTTGGAACAAATTATAGATATTGCGACAAGCGTAGAGTTCGATACGCAACTATTAAGGATTTTTTTAAATTGTTATTTTTGAAACAAATTATAGATAATCTTGACATAAGTGATTTAAATGGCAAGCAGTATATAAGCATTTTTCTTCATGAAACGTTATTACTAGATGAGAAGAAATTCATGAAATGATCCTTGATAATGTGAATATATAAGTGAACTATAAAGGAATTATTGTGCATAAGCAACAGTTAAGGAATTTTTTTAACTGTCATTTAAGAAACAAATTATACATAACCTTGAGATAATTTTTTTTCTTTTCCTTTAATTTAATTAAAATGTAATTAATTTTATCTATTGCAATTTTTATTATCAAGAAATTAATGTCATCAAAATCATTACGGCCCAAAATTATGATTTTGTGACAAGCATTGCATAAGCATTTTCATCAAGAAACGCTATTACTAGACGAAATATTATTAAAATGATTCTTGATATTATGAAAGATGAATCTATGTAAATATAATCTTACCATCTTTCAATGTTATTAAAATTTACGTTCTCACATAAAGTGTTATCCCTTTCAGGAGCAATATGCATTTATCTACGAAGCTCTTGTGGAAGCCTTGCAGTTTGAAGATACCACCGTGCCTCTAGAGAAAATAGGCAATTACTTGAAAGAGTTAAATCACATCAACACCGTAGATAGAAAATCTTTAATACTGAAACAATATAATGTGAGTATTTTTGCCGATGTATGTAAATGGAGTTTTTTTTTAATGTAAACTGTTGTTCTATTATCTGTTAAACTTCTGATATAAATTTAGATCATCCATTATAAAATAATAATAAACTTATATTTATCATTCTAATGAAATTAATAAAACAATTTATAAGGATTCTTAATATTGTTGATTTCATAGCGACATGAATACATAAAATAGAAAGAAAACAATAAAAAAAAAACACCAATTCCAATAAGTTTAATACTTTCCAAATTTCTTAGGAACTAATATTACAAATTAATAAATATAAAAAAAATTAAAATACTAGTAATATATGTTTTGATTCATATTAAATAATAATTTTGTACGAGTGAAATTCCTTATTTTCTTGACTTTTAATAATTAAAACTAAAATGTAAAGAAAAAAATTTTTCCAGAATTTTTTTAGGAAGGCAACCATTTGTTAACTTCAATGGTGACAGACCATATCATAATTATTTTGTTACTGTTATCCATAATTTGTAAAGTTGTCACTTATTTCAAAATAACATTTCTGATTTTCTTTCTTAGAAACTTTTACTTTTACCATAGTTATTTTAAATATATATATTGATAATTTTTTTGAAAAAAACTTTCAATCAATAGTGAGCAAGAAAAAAAAACGCTTAATGCATATTCGGTGGGGTCTAAGAAATTGTTAATTTTACCGAGCTAAATGCAAACACATAGAATAGAAAGGAAAGTATACATCCAACATAGCCTGAGGCATGCTTCAATTCCTTGTAAACCTCCTCTCTCTGAATTTTGCTTTGTCATTAAGAAAAAAAATGCTCATTTGGCTAATGGTATTAGATTCAAATAGAATTTTTCAGTATTAGTGATGTTAATTATAATTTTATAACTAAATATAATACTATATTGATTACATAATGATAGTAATTATTTTAGCTACTCTTGCGCAAATTTAGCGAAACACAGGGGAATGGAATTTCAAAACTAATTCATGTGAAGTTCAAATACATGAATTTTAAATAAATTAACAAAATATTAAGCATTCAAATTATAATTTGTTAACAATATGTATAGTTAGAATAATTTTTATAAATTTATATATGACTAACGAACATGTGGGATAAATATGTTATAATTACGTATCACAGACTGTTGCATAATAAAGTTGTTTCATAAAACGAAATATGCATTATTTTCAGAGAATACGATAAAACTCAAATTTTTAAACTCCTTTAAAAAATAACTGAATTAAAATCATCCTAATTCTAAATGCGTACAACACTAAACAATATTCTGAAAATATCTTCAAGGTATTGTACGATATGTAAAAAATTGAGTAGCTTGATGGAGATATCGTACAACAAATATTGTAATAAAAGGAATGTGAGGTTTAGAGTTAGATTTCAAAATCACTTTAATTATCATTAACTATTAACAAAAATAAATAACAATTTAGCTTGATTGAAGTTTTGAATCATTTATAATTTCAAAATAATTAATTTATATTGTAATTTTTATTATTAAAACATTTTTAAACTCTTACAGAAACTGAATAAATCCCAGAAGAAAGTGGATGTCAGTCGATGTTCCGTCGCCTTGTCTGAAATCAACATCTTCAAGAACAGAGATCCACTTACAGTCCCAAGTAAGCTATAGATTCTTATTTTAGCTGGTAACAAATGCATAAATTACGTCTGGATATCTTATAGAGTGGCTGTGACAATTAGGCAAGAAAAAATTAAATGAAATCGATTTTGTATTTTCCTTATACTGAAATCAACTATCTAATATAATAGTGATAATTAGAAAAACTCAAAACCAATGCATGCTTACAAAATATTGAAAAAAATGCTCTTTGCCGAATCTGTCTACATAAAATGCTTATGTGAACACAAAATGAGGCCGAATTTGTCAGTCAACATTTGGCAACACTTGGACCTCATACGGAAACATCATCATGCTATTTGATAATTTTCAAGCGAACGCAATTCTTGTATCGGTTTGAGAATATTTTAAACAAAAAAATAATAAATGGTAAAAAAAAAACGCATACATTTTTTTCCATGAGTTTAAGTTGTGTCATTTCGATTTTAAAATGAAATCGGCGAAAAAGAGAAAAGAGGTCGAATGGAAATGCTCAAGAATCCTTATAAGAAGATCCAATCGTAATGAATCAGAAATTATCAAACGTTTATGTGTACGGAGCGAAGTTTCCGAACAGCAGGAGCATAGCTGTGGGGCTCTGTAAATATATCTGTTGCTAAAGGGGTTTAGTAAACTGCCCTGCCATTGCTGCTGCCATCATTAAACTCATCGGCCCTCTTTCGAGGGAAGATGTTCTGCACAGCCTTCAGGTTCCGAAGCTTGATGAGCTCGTCTTAAAGACTTTTGGACACATTTGAATTTTTTATTATCCATAGAAAACGAACAACAACAACAGTAGATGGCTAGTAGTAATAAATGGCTTAGTGGATGTTAGGTTTTAGTAGATGTCTAAGCAATCGAGAGGGAACATCTCTGAGGGTTTGTGAGCATAAGCGAAAAGGAAGAGGAACCCCCTAGTTAATTTTAAAATTCATTATGCGTTTTTGAAAAGAAAATAATAGAGTTTTGCAAAATTATGAAACCAAACTATACAGAAGAGCTTTGTTTCTTCAACTGATTGGAATCATAATCATGTCGGATTAGTGAAAAGTCGGTGAATGGAAACTAAGTTTTTAATCACTTCTTTCCCTTCAGCAAGGTATTTTTTAACTATTTATTTACAATTAAATTGGTTGAAAAAAATGCATCGATTGCTACAGATGACTATGAGTTAAGTCACGTTCTGAATTATTAGAATACAGTCTCAAGGTAATCATAAGGAAGCATTATAGAGTGTAGTTTTGATCAAGAGAGAAATATACATCAAGTGAATGCAAGGATGTACCAGAACACCAAGATGTTCAATCGTGTTTGACCAAAGCTAGGCTATATGATGAGAATAAGATGCCAGATTTATAGATGTTTGAAAATGTACATTTCAATACATCTATAAACAGGTATGTAACAAGCGTAGACAATAAATACGAGGCCAGGAATGTGGTCAGTAAAAGATTCTAAATTAAAGGGACCGAAGGCAGAACGAAACTCACTTTAAATACCAAAAGTTGCTGTAATCACCAAATGAAAAATCTATCCTAATCTTCTTACCAAGAGAAATTTGTGATGGGAATGGTATGAAATAGACATTTGGAGTTGAGAACCTTGCAAACGGTCCTTTCTCAAATAGGCATACTAAACTGCACATCCTTAATGTGTCAAGAAATTCAAGAGATGTAGATAGGGGAAATTAATGCAGTTCAATAAATCGCCATTTTCAATGACGTTTGGTTATTTATCCAAAGGACATATAGAGCTTCATTGATATCAATGGTTAGACGAAGCGTTTCATCATCAAATTTATGAAAGGTTGGTTTGAAATTGAAAAGGATTGGAAGTAGAATAGAAGAAAACCCATTGCGTCTTGAACGAGTTACCGAGTCTTTACCTAATTTGTCTATTAGACACTGTACTTGGTTTCCTTTATTATATGATTTTAAATTTCTAGTAATTTATTCCATTCTGAGAGATTATCAAAGCATCATACATATTATGAATTTAGAAATCTTTTAAACTTCTGGCTGTGTGATGTTTTCAAATCACTATTTAGGTATTATGCTTGTTGTTACTTAGGGCACCTTACAAGCCTGCTGACAGAGATGTCAGCGATTTAAGCCTATATTAACGTCCCTTGTTTTTACAGGAGTACCAAATAAGGCCAAGAGTACGATTTGGTTACTTCATGCTTCACATTCACATGCACAACCCCTTTTTACAGGGGGGCACAATCACACACCTCACAGATAGAACATAGAATAACAATCATGCCCGAACCGGGATTCGAAAACGGGAAGCCCCGATCACGAGGAAGACAAACTACCCCTATACCAGGACGCCGGCAAATTATATTTGTAAATAAGTTTAAATATTTTTCAAGTGAATTGAACTGATACTTTGTGATAGTAATAAAATAGAATAGAAAAAAAATATGTGATTCTAAAAATGAATACCCTAAACTACAAAAAATGCAGAATGCAATAGAAAATGGACTCATTGCCAATCCGCGGAAATCGTAGGATACGCAGTTGAAGGGTTAAATGTTTAATATGTACGTTTAATAACAAATGGATATGGAAAACAAGTGTATTATTTCATACACATTTCACTTGTACAAGAATTAAAATACCAATTAATCTTTTGAATAATTTTGTATATCTCAAATGTAAATATTTTTTCAGAAGATACTGCACGCATCGTATTAGAATCAGAAGATGACGATGATGAACTATCCGATTATATAAATGCCGTTTACGTTGATGTAAGTATTAAAAAAGTTTTTAAATATTGACGTAATTGTTTCAAATGGCTTTTATTGAATTAATAATAGTTAGATTTAATATTTCAAAAAAGAAACTTCTGTGAATTTCTTTTCCTAATTTAATCATACACAATATTAATCTGATTACTTTTTATAACGATGGAAATCAAGTATTATAAATCATTTAGATGCTATTGATATCAGTTGATACCATAATTAAAATCGCTAAGGGTACATCATTTTGAATTAAGAATTCGGCGAAGAAATTTCTGCTCACTAACAAATGAAGAACTTATGTTCTTTCTTCATATTCGTACCTGAAAAGAAAAATTAAACTAGATCTTATTTCAAATACGAATAATATTTTGACTGGATATGAAATTGGAAGAAGAGTCTTTGCATTTATCAGATCTTAAGACATTAGTTTTAAATCGATTCGTAATATATTCTGTTACAGATCCTGGATGATTTTTTTTCATGTCTTCTTCATTTAAAGTTATCTAATAGTTTGCAATACATTTAAAAGCAAATTACTTACACAGGTCACCATATATTTAATTGTTATTTTAGATTAAAATATCATCTAATTAAAATTCGAAACGGATTAAAAAACATTGCGCTTAAAAATGTCTTTATCAATAAAAGGACACTACAAAATCAGGAGATGTTGCGAAATTTCAAAAAATATTAACCAGATTCTGGGTCTGGAAATAAATTGTTCTCTGTAAATTTTTACTGATAATTACCTTTTTGTATACGAAGTGTGGGGAAAGTATAATAATTGTGAAAAAATTTGAACTCGAAATTTCGACGATTTGTCATACTGGCTACAGAGAATTTGTAGATTTCTTTCAGAGAAAAAAACCCTATATAATTTACTTTTCTTTTAGAAAAATCCGTTCAGAGAAAATATCGCTGTTCTTCTTTTCAAGTATAAGGCGATACAATAACTACGATGCGAAGATATCGGTACACAGATTTAATATCTATAGTATAGACGCAAATGAAATTTTGGGCTAAATCCAACAAGGGGGTTAGCAGTCTGTCAGTCTGTACTCTCAGAAACGTGCAAACAAGCTAACTCGAAAGCGCATGACTTTTGACTTACTCAAAGGCGCATTAGCTTTTAAACGAGTTGTTCTTTATTGTTTGTTTCAAACGTTTGTGAGAAATACGTCTAAGCAACAAATTTGATCTTCGGGTACTATTAATCGTATGTCAGGGATTAATAGCCAAATAACTCGCCAAGGATAGCACCATTGATTCTGTAAAATTAAACTATTGTACGTCAATACATATAAGAAGTTTTCTGACATCAAAAATTTATTAGAGAGTATACGAGAAAATTTTCGGAGACCACTCCAACTGGTATTCTATAATTATTATCTTATTGATTTTATTAAATATTTTTTATTTACATAGTTTGCTGTTGCTCGTTTTTAATTTCCACTTTTTAGTTCAGGAACAATGATTTGATCGATACACTTTACATATTCAACTATTTTTGGAATCAATAAGCAAAACATAATGAAAACAAAATGTTTTTTTCTTTTTCTAGGGCTATTTGAAACCTGCCCAGTTTATAGCCACACAGATGCCCATGACTCACACTGCTGAAGATTTCTGGTGTCTCATCTATCAGCAGAGATCTTCCTTCATCCTCATGTTGAATGGATGTGACGAAAATGACGATCTGGTGTGTAATTTCATGTAACAGATATTTTTATTTATAATCATCTACCTGTAAGCCACCAGATATCAGAACTAACAAATACGCCGAACTAGTTGGAATTCCTTTAAAAATGCGAATTTTATTGTAAAATTCACATACATTTCATAAAATATGCTTAACTGCAGCAAGAATTTTAATATATATAATCAATATACAAGATATGAACAGTCACTTATTGTTTACGTCACAACGCTTTTAACGATATCCGTTTAGATATAATAAGGGCCGGGGTGGCCTGATGGTAAGGTCTCGGCTTCGGAACTGGAGGGTTTCAGGTTCGAGACTCGATTCCACCGAAAACCGTCGTGTCAGGGGGTCTATTGTGCGTTAAATCTGTCAGGCCAAACGTCCTCCCGCTGGTGTGGTGTAGTGTGGTGTGGAGAGGGGGGTGCCAGTTCAGGTGTCGTCCTCGTCATCTGATCTTGGTTCAAAATGACGAGGTCCGTCTCAAAATAGCCCTCGTGTTGCTTTAAACGTGACGTTAATATAACTAAACTAAACTTAGATATAATAAACATGTTAAATCTATGTCCTGAATTTTACCTTTCTAGTTCTTTTCTTTTATCTTGTTAGTTATCGTTTTATCTACTTATCAGCTAGTTATCGAGTTTACTAATATTCGAATAGCCGGACTGACAAACTACCTCTGAACAGATTTTCTTCAAAATTTGACAGAGATCTGCAAATTTGGGTTTATGCCTTCAATACCGAATTTCATCCACTCAGCTCAAAGCGTTTTTCAGTTATCTTTGTCACAGACAAGTGGACATTTTCCAAAAAGGTATTTTTCATTTAGTCAGTTTTTAATGTGAAATTGAGTTTTGGATTTGGTTTTACTTTAATTCCTTTCTTATGAAAATATTGAATAACTTAAATCGCAAGTATTACTATTGGCGATAGGTATGATCGAACTCGCGATCAGTTCAGTTATCTTGTCACAGACAGATAGACATTTTCGAAAAATGTATTTTTCATTTAGTCAGTTTTCATGGTTTACTTTGTAAGGCTCTCTCATTCATCATTTTGAAAGCATTTTATTACCAGAGGGAGGTATTACTATAAAATAACAATATTTATTATTAAAAAGACTTTTATTAATTAGCATTAATATACTTATTGTAGTGGAAGCTTTATAATCCAGATAACATCCACCAGATCGAGGTATCACTTTTATTCTTGTGGTCATGTTATCTGGCTACTAACCATAAGAACACGAGTTCGATCATACCTATCGCCAATAGTAATACTTGCGATTTAAGTTATTCAATATTTTTATAAGAAAGGAACTAAAGTAAAACTAAATCTAAAACTCAATTTTACATTAAAAACTGACCAAATGAAAAATACATTTTTGGAAAATGTCTACCTGTCTGTGACAAAAATTACTGAAAAACGCTTTAAGCTGAGTGGGTGAAATTTGGTATTGAGGTCTAAACTCAAATTTGTAGATATCTGTCAAATGCTGAAGAAAATCTGATCAGAGGTAGTCTGTCTGTCCGATTATTCGAATATTAGTAAACACGATAACTAGCTAGATAAATAGATAACACGATAATTAAAAAGTGATAAATAGCTAAAAGGAATAACGAAGAGAAAAAGAAAGATAAAATTTAGGACATAGATTCGCCTACCAAATTTTGAGCGAGGGAAATTTAACAAAGAATTGACTATCTGTCACTCTCTACTTTCAGAAACATGTAAACATTATAACTTAAATATATATTTTATTTGATGCGTGATTTATTGGCTTTTCTAGTTTTATATCAAATTATTGTTTTAATTGGTTCTGAAGAATGTATCTGATATCCAAATTTTGTTTTTAAGAAAACTTTCGATTGCATTCTAGGGATTAGTTTCTGAATCATTCTCCAAGAATCACACGATAGATTTAGTAAAAAAAAAAGTAATTCACTAGAATAATTAATATTTTGTAACCATTATAAGTCAATATCATACAAGGAGTTCACTGGGATAACATTTTTATGAAAGAGTATATGAGAAAGTTTTGGAGAAAAAACTCCCTCTGGTTTGTACATAGACTCGCTATCATGTGACTCCCCGATACTATCTAATGATAAAAATCGTATAAAATTGAAGTACCGCCACCTATCGGTGAAAGTTGGTATTATGAAAAAATAAAAAAGAAATGTTTAAAAATTCTAGTTTTATTAATCAAATTTCAGCAGTACCTTAAATGAGTCATAATTTGCTTATGACTTATTCGTTTTAAAATTCATGGATCATTTTCTGGACATTTTATATTTTATAAATGAATGATAATGGCTTTAAATAATAAAATTACTGAAAAACTTGACAATTTTTTAAAAATTTAACAAACCAGTAAAATCGTTATTTGTCATGCGCATTTCATTTTAGCGTCTGAAAAATCACTTTTGTTCAATCATGGTAACAGACAACATGCTAAACTCGCCACTTTCTCTCGTACAGAATGTTGGTATCTACTGGCCAGAGCTTGGCGAGTGTTCCTTTGGCGACTTCGAGGTTCAGTTGATCACCTTCGAAGAGCAGGGGGCTTTCACTGTCCGCATCATGAGACTTTCACATAAATACAAGGTGACCTATAGTTTCTTTTTTTACTCAAAATCTTGAATTATGAAATATATATATTATATCCCAACTGAATGCACATGTTTTGTTTCTAGGAAGAAGAACCTTTGAAGATAATTCAGCTTCAGTATAATGGTTGGACGTCGGAAATGAAACCTGCTTCCGTTGTGACTCTGGTACAGACAGTGGAAATGTGGTACCAGAGATCTGCTGGGGGTCCCATTACAGTACATTGCATGTAATAATATATTTTGATTCACATTTTATAAGTGTAGCATTAAGCACAAATACTATCATTAATGAATGATAACTGAAGCAAAAGAATGACGAAAAATTTTGAATTTTTAGCTTAAACTAATAAGACCTCTAACAGCCAACATATCAAGGATAACAAACAAATCGATATCAAAAATCGTAATTAAAGGAACGTTACGACTTTTGTTACGATTGACCAAGTTTTTCGTTAAAGATCAAAATCTATTTCACTTTATATTTTCAATAATTATCACGCTAAATAATTTTTTTTTTGTTTGTAATTTTTTATCTGATGAAATGATTTCGCACTTTTTATTCCCCAATTGTTTTCATAACAATACTGTCCTTCATTAATTCATTTATTTCAAAGAAATTCAATTCAGTTTAATTTATGCAATGATCTAGTTTGCTAATTTTGAGTGATTTCATGTAAAAATCATGACTTTTCAAACAATTTCTATGTTTTTTTAAAAACATTTATATATTTTTTTAATTGCCTCTCAACCAAAGACTATTTGAGACAAATAAAAATTAATGAAAGAAATAGTGTAAAGTAACTTATAGTTATAATATACCGTATTAGCACAAACAAGTATTATACAATATTCCCACGATGTTGTTCGATGTTCTGAATGCCAGACAATATCTGGAAGATCTCAAACAATGTTGTTCTAAATTTTCTATGGATAGGGTACTTTTTCATCAAGTTCATGCCTGTTACCTTGCTGTCTTACTAATTGGACATCCACTTTGAATGATCAGATATTCTCAATTATTGAAAATGAAATATTTGTCACCTCAATATTCTAAAAATTGTCAAGTGTTTTTTTTTCTTCTTCAGTATGGGACATTTTTTATGATCCGGAGTCCCTACAGACTTCAAGTGAAGCAGTTAAAGATAGAGGAAACCATTTGTATTAAATTAATACCTTTTCCTCAATTGTTTTCTCCGATTAAATTAAATCAAGCAATCATCTATCTTTTGCATTCGATATCCGCTCGTAAATTGAACTGTTTTTAACGCCCTTGATTGCACAATCCATCATAATCTGATATACTTTGTTTGTTAAGAATATAAATATATTTATATTTCCATTTTTTAATATTAATTTATTTTACTTTGAATAAATAAAGATCTAGATCGGATATTTTATTAAAAATCGGATATATTTAAATCTAGTTCAAGGAATTGAAAATGTATTCGGTTTTTCTTATCATTTCAAATAAAAGACATTAATTAATGGTAGACTGTTATTTTGTATTGTTAAGTACATAATTTATAATAGTATCATCGCAAAGTTGTTCAGCGTAGAATTTACAATACAGTTTTTCCAATATTATTCAGTGTCTTCCAAATTAGGATTTCTAATATTATTTTTACAATATTGTTCAATATTATACAATATCCTGCCCTGAATAGAACACTTTTTTTTCCTTTTAACTTCCCAAAATAAAGCTTTAAATTATTATAAAAATGATTAAAATAAAACTAACATTATTGTATCAGAATCTTATAATATTAATGATTTTAAAAATTAAAATTTTCATTGTCTTTTCAATATTGTACGATATTGTGGCACTACTGAGACAAAAACTTTATTTGATCTCGATCTAAAATCACATTAATAGCTTTAATATTATACTTATTACAAATAAGTGTGAAGATATTGCTCTTATCTAAAAATATTTACTTTTGGAAAAGGAAATAATAGCAATTTTTTATAATTTTTTCAGAATCCTTTAATTAATTAATTAATTATCTTAAAAATTCAGGGACGGAGCTACAAGAACGGGTCTTTTCATAGCCGCTACCCACGTCTGCGATCAAGTGGAATCTGAAGGCATCTTAGATGTCTATCAAATTGTGAAAAGTATTCGTACGAATAGGCCAGAGTTCATTCCTAACTCCGTAAGTATAAGTTATTTGTTGTTTGAATTTGAGATGGAATGCAGTATGAGTAATTTATAATGAAATTATGAAAGTTTACTTTATTAGTTTAAAAAATGATACAATCAGCAAACGTCTCCAAAATAAAAATTTTGAGATGCAGCTTTTTTTAACAAGTTGTTTTCTAATGCGGCTTTTTCCACAGTTAAATATTTCTTTACAAGTAGCACATAAAATAGAGAATTATGTCAGATTTTGAGTAATAAATCGTATTCGTTTAGGAACGATTTACTTTAAAAAACCGAAATCCAATAAAAGATGTTTTGTTTCGGATTCAGTAAGCTAACCCAGGTTACAAGTACATTCTGACTTCTGTGAAACAAA